>JAAAKG020044091.1:0-18793 GCA_010014905.2 Druon quercuslanigerum
CAAGCTGAATATTTGATCTGTACATGACCTTCCTGGCATAAACCCACTTTGGACTTCCAAAATCTTTTCTTCTGTTAATTTCATTACCCTACGAATAAGTATTTTTGAGTATATGTTACTTACGGTACTTAAAAAGCTGATCCCTCTATAATTATTGCAGTCGCTTTTATCTCCCTTTCTTTTGTATATTAGCACGATAATCGCTCTTTTCCATATTTTAAAATTGTAATTCTGGGTGGTGCTAGCTATGTATTTATTTATTTGGCTAATTTTATTTGAAATTTTGTTCTTGTGTCCAAACCACTCACTTCGCATTCAATTGTCTGGCCGCCGAAGAAATGTGAGAGAAACAACTTTACAATCTGAAAACTCTTTTTTCAAATTCATCTACGTGAACCATTTGCTTCACAATCATCGAGTCGCTATCAAATTTTAAACTTTATTGTTTCGTATTGTACGTCTGTGTGCGTGTGATATTTTATCCGTTACTTATTTAATTTTGAATCGGTCGTATCGCGTATGTTTTATATCACCTCTAAATAAATTTTAAATACAATTACCTCTTATGCTCGCCATACTTAAAAATAAATTTGTTCGATATTTAAACTTATTCAATTAATTGAAATCATTATTTATATGGGAAAATAGCTGAAAAAAAGAAAAACATATAACGGTATATGAACTAAAGTTAAATACTGAATTGAGAAAATGTTTGAAGTAATATAATGTAAGGAAGAATCTGATTCATATTTGGCGCCCGAACTCTGAGACACGACAAATTTAGAAAATAAATGTCATTTTCTGATTTTTCACCTATCACTACTCAATCGAGAGGTTTACATTTGCAAAAAAAAAACAACTTTGAAACCTAAAAGCAAAATAAAAAAAGAGAAAAAGGATTCATTTGAAACGTTCTCTGCAAAGAGAAATTTTCTTAAAATTATGAGTCAACAAGTTTTAGAAGATTTGCAGAAAGAGATAGACGCTTTCAGACAGTTAAATAATACACAGCGTGAGGAAATAAATCGAGTTCGAGAACAGCGCGACCGATTACAAAATCAGCAGCCTGTGCAGTAGCAGGGGATGGCGAAAATCAAGCTATAAATAATCTGGTAGCTGGTTTGCGCGTTTTGATTATCGATACAAAATTACCTAAATTCAATGATGATCAAACAAAAAACTCGAATGAATTTTTGACGAGTTTGAATAAATATTTTGCTATAAAACGGGTGACTGAAGAGCAAAAGTTACTTCTTTTAGAAAATGCTTAAATGGTTTAAATAATTAATATTTTAGTAAATTTACAAAGCAACAAAGAAAAAATAGATTGAATAGTCATTCTTAGTTTACTCCGAAAACAAAGTGACTCATCGAACAGGACAAACTCTTACTTTTTAATCGAAATTGTTTTAATGATTAATATTCTAGTAAATTTGCAAAGCACCAAAGAAAAAATTGATTGAATAGTCAGTCTTATTTGACTCCATAAACAAATTGACTCGCAGAAACAAAGGCAAACACTTCATTTTTATTAGAAAATTTGTAATTAATTATTTGTTCTTGTTACTTTGAAAAGCAACAAAGAAACTGGGTATTGGATAGGCATGCGTAGTTTATTTCGTAAACAAATTGACACGTAGAAAAAAGACAAACTCTTAAATTTTAATTAAAATTGTTTAAATAATTAATATTCTTGGAAATTTGTGAAGGAATATAGAAAACAGTCATCAGATAGGCATTCTTACTTGACTTCGAAAACAACTTCACCAGTAAAAAAAAGACAAACACTTAAATTTTAATCGAAGTTATTTAAATAATTAATATTCTAGTAAATTTTCAGAGCATCAAAGAACAAATTGATTAAAAAGTGATTCTTTTTGACCCCATAAACAAATTGACTCATAAACTCTTGATTTTTTGTATTTAAGTTGACTAAATAATTATTGGTTCTTGTAAATTTATAAAGTAACAAAGAAACAAGGCATTGGTAAACAAGGTAGTGGATCCGATAGTTGTTGTGAAATTTAAGGTGAGTGAATTGTGGAAGTGTATAGAAGGGTTTGGATGAAAGAGATTGTTTGAGAGATTGTGAAGTTGAAAAGGGGGTGATGATATTTTCGCGAAGAGAGTAACATCGAGGAAAAATCAGATGTACTGCAGTAAGTATTAAGTACACAGAAAGGGGAGATAAAACAAAGGAAGGCAAGGGCGAAGTAGAAAAAAACTATAGAATTGGTAAGATTAAGAGCAAAATGCGTAGGATCGATTGAGGCTTTTATCAAAAGAGAGAGAGAGAGGGAAGAGGGGAAGCAGTCCACAGAAGGACTATTTAGATTCTTACTTAAAATATCAAAAGATCTTTAGATCGCCGCTGGAAAAGCAGAGTTTTGTAGAGAAGGGTAAGAATAGTAAGGGGCCTGAAGGACACAGAGATGAAACCGAAGATCAGAGGAAAGAGAAATTCGCGAAGTCATGATAGAAGTAACGGGCATTTATGAAGAAAAGCTGGAAAAAAGGGAACAGGAATTAAGGAAAGAAATTAGGCGGGAAATAGCGGAACTTAGGAAAGAAATGAAAAAATGGGAAGAAGTTAGGGAACAGTTAGAAAAGAGGATGCAATCATTGGAGCAAAAAATAGAGAAGCAGGAGTATAATAATGAAAAGGTAGAGGAGCTGCAAGCTAGGATAAGGAAAATAGAAAGATCGCAACGGGGCCTTGCTGTGGGCGAGAGCGGAAATACGGAGAAGGAAAGAATGAGAAAAATAGAACAAAGAACAGAAAATAAATAGAGTTAAGAAAGAAAAAAAACATAATGATAGAGGGTACAAGATGAGAGAAGAAGGGAGAAGGAGATGCAGGAAGGAGTGGAACAATTACTAAAAAGTTTTGACGCTAAGGTAGAGGTAGAGGAAGTACGAAATGTTGAAAGAGAAGAGCGAAGATGGGAGAGAATAAAACTGGTGAAACTGAAGAAATGGGAACATAAGAGGGAAGTGGTGACAAAGAAGAGGATGTTATATGGAAGCTCAATCAGAATAGAGGATGATTTGACACGGGTAGAAAGTAGGATGCAATATATGTTAATGAAAATAGCGGAAGAGGAAAAAAAGGGAAAAAGAACATGGGTTAAATATAGGAGAATACAGATATACGGAGTATGCTGGAATTGGGATGAAGAAAGGGAAGAGTTAGTAAGAAATGACGTGCAGGGAAACTAGGAGAAGAAGTTACATGAGGTAGGAAAGTAAGAAATGGTAAGAGGCAAAAAGAGGTAAAAAACTAATGTAGGGAAGAGTGGAGGATTTGTGACTGGAATGTAGCAGGATTGGAGAGAAAGAATAAGGAATTTATGAAAAATTTGACACAATGGGATGTTGTAATAATGATGGAGACATGGCTAGATGAAAAGGGATGGGAAAGAGTAAGGGAAGATTACTAAGAGGTTACAAATGGCAAGTTCAAAATGCAAAGATTTCAGAAGAGAAGTGGAAGATACGGGGGATTTATGTAAAAGGATATATTCAGGAGAAAGCGGAGGAGTTAAAAGAAATGATGGAAGAAAATAAAGAAAAAGTGGACTTATATAAGTCGGGGATTTCAATGGGAGAACAGACGATAGAGCAGGAAGGGAATTGGGCGAAGAGGGTGGAAGAAAATCAAAAGATAAGGTACGAAATGGGAAGCAAAATAAATTGTTAAAGAGCTTGGAGAAGTTTGGATGGTTAATCTTAAATGGAAATATAGACGGAGATTAGAGGGAAGTGATTATACTGATTCGGATTACTTTCCCTTAACAGAGACATTAGAGCGGGAAAAAAGTAATAGTAATATGCATAAAAAGGGGGCAAAGATAAAGAGTGTAGGTAAAGGGCTTAGCCAATGCAAGGAAAAGGTCAGTTTGAAGAAAAGGTAAGAATATCAAAATGGGAGAGCAAAATGTGAACGAGAAGATGGAAAAAAATGATAGGAGAAGTAAAAAGAGGATTGAAGTGCACAAAAAAATGAAGCTAGCAAAGGGGGAAATGGAAGTGGATGGGACGAGGAGTGTAAAGAGAAATAGAAGCACGTCAGAAGTTAATTAAGAGAGTGGAGAAAAGAAAAATGTAATGGCGAAGAATATAGAAGAAAAAATAAAGAGTATTCTGAGTTGTGTGATTAAAAGAAAGAGGAAGAGGATAAAAGGTTTGAGGAAGAGGCGGAGAAGGCTAGGACGAAAGAAGAGGTATGGAAGGTAGTAAACAGAGAAAGAGGAAGAAGGAAAAGAGTAAACCAAGATATTAATATGGTAGAATAGAAAAAATATTTTTGGCTTTGTTTGGAGGAGTAGAGAGAAAACTTAGGAAGGAAAGAAAATATAGTAGAGAAAGAGATGAGAAGGGGGCATAACAAGGGAAGAAATAGTCAAGTTGTTAGGAATAATGAAGGATGGAAAGGAACCTGGTATAGATGAGATTCCAAATGAAGTAGGCAAATATGGAGAGACAGATATAGAGGAATGGGCACGGATAATGTGTAATCGATTATGGAGAGGAGAGAGGTGGCTAGAGTTATGGAAAGAAGGAGTAGTGATACCAATAGTAAAGAAAGGCAAAGGAGAGAAGGTAAAGATTATATGGGTGTGACGTTAATGCCAACATTGTATAAAGTATATGTAACTGTTTTGTCGAAGAGATTGAAGAAAGAATTTAAGGAAAAAAAGATAGAGCCACCGAACCAGACAGGGTTTAGAAAAGGAATCGGGGTGATGGACAAAATATATGTTCTGAACTATCTAGTAAATAAGAAGATTAAAATGGAAAAAGGAACAATGATAGCATTGTTCGTAGACTTAAAGGCAGGATTTGACTCATTAGACCGAGGCGAGATATAAAAAGTTATGGTGAGAAAGAAGATAAGAGAGGAATTAATAAAGAGAGTTTCGCAAATTTATAGAAAGGCAGAAGGCAGTGTAAAAGTAGGATGTCAAGTAGGAGATAGTTTCTGGTTGGTGAGAGGAGTGAGGCAAGGATGTCCTCTGAGCCCACTTTTATTCAATATATTGATATCAGACTTGGATATTTTTCGCAAAAGAATGGAGATCATAGAGTTCACACAAGAGAAAGGATAAAAGAAGCAGCAGCGGTAATAAAACAGATATGGGGAATCGGAAAAAGAAGATTAACAAAAATTGGAAAAAGAGAATGTGGTTATTTGATACGCTGGTATGACCGGTATTAAATTATGGGGCAGAGATATGGGGGTGAAAAGAAAGGAAAAATATTGAGAGTTTACAAGAAAGGATATAAGGTAGAAATGAGGGGAGACGGGACTGGAGTAAACTATGAAGAATCGGAAAAAAAGGACAGGGAAAGGCAATTAATAGAAAGATGGGGGATGATTCAGGAATGAAAATACAATCCATGGTATAAGATGATAAAAAAAGGAAGGTTTACCATAGTATTTAAAAAAGGGATAAGGAGAGAGAAGGTGGACTAGAACAGCAATATTTAGATAAGGTAAGAGAGGATAGGTGAGGATAGATTAGGAGAAGAATCAGTGAAGGATTTGGAGGGTGCTAGGGGAGCGAATGAGAGTGAATGAAAGAATGCATGTGAAAAAGTGGTAAATTGGAGGACAAAAAAAAGTGAAGGAATAAGGAAACGGAATTCGCCTAGAATAGAAGAGTAAAGATTATAAGTGATGGATATGTAATAGCATAAGTAGACTAAGCTGCGATTGCGTTTTCATTCTCTTTCTCTTGCTTGCACTTGCACTCTTGCTTTCGACCGCTCGTTCGCTCAATCCCATGCTAAAAATTTCTAAATTGCGCTATCAAAGGAAATATAGATGAGGAACTAGATGTAAGTCTTTATGTATATAGTTGTAAATACTTGTAAATATTAAGGTTGACTCCATAAACAAATTGACTCGTAGAAAAAAGTTACTTTTAATTTTTAATCGAAATTGTTTAAATAATTAATATACTTGGAAATTTGTGAAGCAACATAGAAAACAGTCATCGGATAGACATCCTTAGTTGACTTCGAAAACAACTTGACTAGTAGAAAAAAGACATACTCTTAATCTGTAATAGAAATTGTTTAAATAATTAATATTCTAGTAAGTTTGCAAAGCACCAAAGAAAAAATGGGGGTCGCCATTTTGAATTTCGAAATTTCCTATCGTGTAGGTTTTCAAATACAGACATCGCGTGCACCGATTAGAGAGGTTTTGGGATGCTACCTAGGCGTTCTCGATGTGAAATTCGAGTTTGAAAAAAAATCACAATTTTGGCAGTTTTCCGGGAAAAAAATGCCATATTTAATTTTTCTGAAGAGATAGTTCAATTTTCTCCACGGATTGGAAAAGAGCGATCTCAAAAACATAGGATACTGAAATTTGGTAAAGTTTCAACAGCGTTCAATGTGTTTTTTAGATGTTCAAATTTCATGCGAAAATCCAGTGAATTTGGTCATTAACGTGTTAAAACCAAAACCACGCATCATATGAAAAAGTTATTTATAACTAATTTGTAGATCTTTTTAAGATGCACAATTTTTTTCTATACACCTTTTCACCTACTTTGCACAGTTTACCCGCAAAATTTAATTTGGGCTTTTTTCGTTATTTGACTTAAAATGTTCACTTTCGTGTTTTTTGGAATTTTGTAAATGCTATAAGTCTGGTAATTTAGTTTTTATAAAAAAAGTCATTAAGAAAAATTATTTGTCTATTTGAGTACTATAAAGAATTGTGCGGAGAATTTTTGATTATTAAAAAAAGTGGTCTCAAAAAGTTTCAAAATGTGCTCACTTTTTGAATTTTTATCCAAAACAGCTGGCTAACGAACTTGGCCTTTATTTTAGGACAATAAAAGAGTATAAAAAGTGCTAATCCAATCTTTCAAATCTTTCGAAAGTTATCGTGCTGACAAACTAAAAATCTACAGACACACAGATACACACACAAATCTAATACATTCTCTGATGGGAATGTAAAAATTGGTTAAATAGTCAATCTCAGTTTACTCCATAATCAAATGGACTCTTTAAAACAGACCAATTCTTAATTTGTAACCTAAATTTTTTAAATAATTAATAGTTCTTGTGAATTTACATAGCAACTTAGATGTGAGTCATCGGATAGGTACTCTTATTTGACTTCGAAAATAAATTGACTCGTAGAAAGAAAACGAAACTCTTAATTTTTAATCGTAATTATTTAAATAATTAATAGTTCTTGTAAATTTACAAAGCAACAAAGAAAAAAGTCATTGAATAGTAATTTCTAGTTGACTTGGTGAACAAATTGAATCGTAGATAAAAGCCACACTCTAAATTTTCAATCGAAATTGTTTAAATAATTAACAGTTATTGTAAATTTACAAATCAACATAGATAAAAGTCATTGCATAGACATTCTTAGTTGAATTCCAAAAAAAAATTGACCCGTTAAAGAAAGGAGAAACTCTTAATTTTTTAATCGAAATAGTTTAAATAATGAATATTCTTGTACATTTGCTAAGCATCAAAGAAAACATTGATTTAGTAGTCATTCTCAGTTGATTCCGATAACAAATAGCTTCTTAGAAAAAAGCCAAACTGTGAATTTTATATCGAAATTGTTTAAATAATTAATAGCACTTGTAAATGTACAAAGTAACAAAATAAATTAAACGTATTATTTGAAAAATAGCCATTTATGAAATTTTTAAAAATAAGTACAATGTTTGAAGATAAAATAAATGTAAAAAAAACAAAATGAGTAAGAAATGAGTAAAAAATATCATGTTTAACCAAAAATAGCCTAGTTCAGTTGTTAGTTAAAAAAATAACATTTTCTGCAGATTATTTCAAATTTTAAACAAAAACGGTGAATTTACATTCACAAGGATTAATTTCCTACAAAAAACGGCAATTTTTGGAACAAATAATAGAATTTTTAACTAAATTAATTTTCAATTTAAAAGAACAATATTATAAAAAGCATTTAAAATAAGATAAAATTCACTTAGAATCAGGCAGGTTCTACACTTTATTTTACAAAATCTCTCAGCGATGAAATTTTGTTTTTATAGTAAATTATGCAACGTGTTTTTCCGATATAAGAAAAAAATTTAAATTTGGACATATATGTTATAAATAATAAAAAACAGATTACTTTCTTGATTAATAAAATTAATACTTTATAAAAAACGGTTAGTTTTCAACCAGAAGCGATATAATTGTATATATGTATATATTTACTCTATCCCTTTTACGGGTTTATATTGTACTGTTTCGGATTTCGTAGTAGAAATAATAGTAATCTTAATTCTAAAAATAAGCGATCTTCCAGATCTTTAGTTTCCTCTTGGCATAAAAATGAATTTTCTACGATAATGAAAACAATTTTTCCTTTTTCTGTTCTTTTTCAGGATAAGGCGTTTAGCTCTGCCCTACTCCCTTGCTTTCCCTAACTTCTTTCAATTTCTCCATTCATATCACTCCCTGTCCATTAACATCCAAAATCCATGACTCCGTGCCCACGACTCCGTTTCGTGACCACATAATCTACACAGATTCTTCTCTTCATTCATCCAATATCTACATTCCCTCACTCATGCTCCCATTGTAAACCGTACCACCCTACTCCATTTTCTTTATTTTTTATTTTTTGCAGATATTCTGGATCCGTCAAACCTTTAACCATCATATACCATCTATTGTACCTCGAATCTATAACCTTTGTCCATCTCTATTCTCCTTGTTCTTCCCTTAACATGTATCCTGGGAAACTCTAGCTTACCCCCATTACCCATCTCAAAAATTGCTTATGCATGCTCTCTACTTTCCTATGTTCCTTCCATCCCGAGATCTCTACTTCATAACACAACATCGCCCACACCAACGCAGCAAACAACCAGACCCTCATTCTCCAATCGTCCTTGAACCTTTTCTTTCCTATACCCCAAACTTGGCCTATCACTTTATTCACACATTCAATTCTGTTCCTCACTTGCAACTCGTTTCCCCCTTCTGCCTTAAAGCCAAAAACCTAGGTAACAGAACTCCTCCACAACTTCCAATTTTTATCCGTTCATCTTCCAAATGTAATTTATTTTGATCTTTTTATTTCTGATGCACATCACCTTTGTCTTATCTACGTTCACCGTCAAGTTTTTTTCTCGCAGATATTCTTCGAAGATTCTCATCATTACGTTTATCACCTTCTCTTCATCTACTAACAGAACTACGTCGTCCACATATGCTAGAGAGTATAGTTTACTATTTCCCAAAACTGTTCCTCCTTTCCTTTTTTCCTTTAGCTTCTCCTCTAAGTCTGCGAGTAGCATATTAAATAGTTGCGAACTAAACGGGTAACCTTACCTTAGACCTCTCCCTGTTTCGAAAACATGCACTTTTTTCTTTTATACCTTCCCCCTAATCGTGGTTTGAGTAAAAATTTCTTTTATCCTTTCCACCAACTTTTCCTCTACACTCCTTTCTTTCATTGCCTGCCATAACACTTTTCTGTTCATTGAGTCAAACGCTGCTTTAAAGCTACAAACAAAGCGACTAGTTTATCTTTCTTTCTCCCTGATTTTCTATTAACTATGTAGTTAAATACGTAGATGTTATCTATAGTTCCCATCCCGTTTTTAAATCAAGTGTGATTGTGTCAAATAGTTTCCTTTTGTTCTACCTGACTCTCCAAACTTTTTCTTCAGATTTCTGTATATATTTTATAATCAACTGGCATGAGTTTGATTTCTTTGTATTCCATTACCTTCTTTCCTTCCTCTTTCTTGACAAGCGCTACCACCATTCTTGTCAACCACTGTTTCAGCCATCCTTCTCCTTTCATAACCTTCTTGCAGATCTGCCACATCCTATCCTTAACTCCTTCTCCTCCATACTTCATATCTTTGTTCTCCATCCCATCTTCTCGTGTCGCCTTTATTTTTCTTTCTCCCTGATTAGACATTTGAAATAATCCGTCGGTTCCTCCATTTCCATTCGTTTATTAACATGCTTCTTATCCCCTCTATCCCTATTTATCACATCTACACCCTACCTTCTTAGATCGCTTCTTCTACTTCTGCCTTGTATACATCCATCCCCCTTTTTCTTTTACTTTCAAGCACCTCCTCATGTTTTCTTATTCTCCTGTCCCCTCTCCCTTCTCTTTTTCATACCCGCCCTTCTTCTTTTCCATCTTTTGCTTAGACTCTTTTAATTTTCTACCTATCGCGACTCCCGTTTTCGTGTTTCTTTCTCCCTCTATTTCCTTTCTCCCTCTTATTGATACGCTTGATACGCGCTTATTGACACTTCCTTTTAGTTTGGCTATGACCGGAAAGTGCTCAAACCCTATTTCATCCTCCACCTTCATACTCCCTATCACATGCCGCATTATTTCTTCAGCCAAGATGTAGTCTATTACTGTTGCTTCCTTTCCTATGAATGTGATCTTCCCTTCTTCATCTCTTTTTATGTTGCCATACATATACATTATCCGGTTTCTTCTATCACATCTAGTAACTTCCTCCTGTTCCGGTCCGTCTCCCTTTGTTTAGAGTTCCTTATATATGCCTCCTATTCATTATTCCAAATCCCACCCCCCTGTTCGCCAGTCCATGCATTTAAGTCCCCTCCTATTAAAACCAATTCTTCCTTCTTTTCCTTCATGCACCTTCTTATTACCCTCCAGCCTTCTTCTTTCTCTCTTCATCTATATCAACAAACCAACGCTATTTTGACTTTCCCAACTATAATCCTTCTTACCACTGTTCCATCTTTTTCCTCCATGTCCCAATTTTTCTCCCTTTTACTGCTACTTCTTCTCTCACCACTGAAACCATGCCTCATACCCCTCTCTCTTTAACGTGTTCTTCTCTTGCTTCTTGCATTGTCCACATATAACCTTTCGGCAACAGCCTTTTTATCCTTTCCAGTCCTCCTCATCTGCCCAGGTTTCACTCATCATAATCACACCCTACTCTTCTAACTCGCTTAGGAATCCTTTGTTCTTGTTATTCAAACTTGACACATTCCAGAAAGCTATTTTGACGTTCCTCTCTTCCCTTCCCTATTCTTCCCTCCTCACTTTTTACCCTTTTGCCGTTTGGCAACCCCTATGTTTTCTCTCTAGACTCTTTTACGTCTTCTTCTCCCTTTTTTTCTCAGAACTTTTTCCTTTTTACCTTATTTTTTCTAATTCTTCGTCCCAGCACCATTCCTCTCCATTCATCCATAACCTGGCACTCCCAATCCACACTATGCGCCCCTTTTTCCTATCTACCTTAGTCCTCTGCCTTGTCATATCTCCTTTTCCTCAGATCCTTTTTCTCAGATCTTCTTCAGTTCTTTCCCTTCTTCCACTCAATAATTTTTTTTCTCCATAATTTTCTGTTTATCCTCCTCACTCCCCACTTTTGCTAAAAACATTCTTTCTTTTCCTTCCTTCGTCCCTAATATTTTTTCAACTTATTTCTCTTATTCTCTTTTTATTCTACTCTTACCTGCACTCTAATGTCTCTCAAAAGATTTTTTATTTTCACTTCACCTGATTCACTCTCCACTTTCATTTCCTTACCTACCAAGTTATTTTTTCTCTTTTCGCTTTCTTTGCCTTCTAATCTTCTTCCAATCTCACTTAGTCTTTTCTATAATCTTTCATTTTCACTTTGGACGTTCTTTTCATTTCCTTCAACTATTTCCTCTTTCATTGCTTGTTTCCCCATATGCTCATTCCTAATTTCTAAAAAGCCTATCCTTTCTTCTAGCTGCTTTATCTCACTATTTATCTGTTCGTAAACTTCTCTCTGTCTATCCTTTATGCTCTTTAGTTTACCCCAAACCTTGTCTTTCTCCGCCTTCTAGCGTTTATCCCATTCTTTGCATTTTTCACTTATCTTTTGAACTCCCCTTCGCCTTACATCGTTTTCCTGCTCATTCATATCCCTATTCATATCATCCATTATTTTCCATCTAATTCTAACTTTCTTGTTATCCTTGTCCCTTTCTACATTATCGTCCCCTACCTCTCTTTTTTTTTATCCTGCCCTTCACTGCCAGTCGAGCTTGCGTTTTTTTTCCTGTTGAGGCGCTGTATGTTTTGAGGGTCTTCTGCGTTTATTGCCCCTACGAGGGTCGTTACTCGTTACCATCTCCTCCCTGGTCGGCTTCTCTGCTTTCAATTGCGATCAAATTGCCCCCCCCCTCCCCCCAACACTTCACACGCTTTAAGCAATATCAGCTTTTGTTGCGATTACTACTTGCTGTTCTGTGCTATCGTCCAGTAACTGTTGCCTTCAGGCGCCCGTTTGCAGACTTCGCGTCGTCGGAAATCTACCTCACCCAAAGCTCTGTGACATTTCCCGCCTTAATCGTCTACCTCCTGCTCTCCTTTCCCATCCACTATTTTTCCTACTCCTAACCACAATAACTTCGCACACTCCAAATTTTCACTTAAAACCACTCACATTCATCCTTTACACCTTTGCCTTCACTCACCTTTATTTCTTTACAATTGATCTCCATACTCCCTGCCTTTTCAGCATCCACTCACCCTTATTTAATTCAACAAAGCCATAAAAAGCAGCACTTGACACAAAAGAGTACTTTCGCGATCAGTAACGGAAAAGGAAGCCAACAATGATATAATTATCATTATAATAATATATAATCCATAATAAAAAATAAAAGATTTCAACTAAGAATATTAATTTTCTACCATAAAGACGAATTTTACACTAAGGAAAATTAATTTTTTAACTAAAAATTAAATTTTTAATCGTAAAATTTTACAGTTAAATGTTTAAGACTTTTTTTAAAAATTAGCTTTAATTTTACTAACCAAAAAATATTAAATTTTAATTAAAAATTTAAATTTTCCACCACTTGGTTTTCAACCAAGAAGATTTTTCTGTTAAAATAGACGAATTCTCAACAAAATCATTTTTTAAATGAATAGTTCATTTTTTAACTAAAAAAATCTAACTTTAATTAAAAGTATTAATTTTCTACCAAAAAAGGCATAGTTGAATTTTCAGTTAAAAAATTAATTTAAAAAAAAAACAGTGTTACATCAATTATTTCAAAGTAGATCGAATCCACAGTTTTTTCAACTTTTTTATTGAAAATATTTAGCAATTTAGTTAGATTTTTTTCTTCCATGGCTGAAAATTCTTTCTTGGTTTAAAATTCATCTCTTCGGGTAGAAAATTGATTTTCTGACTGAACATGATCAAAATAAAAATTTATTCCTTTCGGTTTAACAGTCAACTATTTTTTGAAAATTTGCCTTTTTGGGTTGAAAAGTCAGCAACTTTGTTCAAATTCTCTCTTTTCTTTTTTTTCGCTCTAGAGCTTCGTTCTCGATAATGTATGCATCTCGCGCTTCGCACTCGTTAATGTCTTTATCTCACACTGCGTGCTCAATCTTTGTATATCCCCCACAATTGTGCACGGACTTTTTAAAATTAAGTGTAAAAACATCTACAACTGTTATATGGTGATTGTGAATTCTCTTTCGTTAAAGCTCCTTCTATTAAGATTCAATTATTTCGTATAAAATTCGTCTTTTTTGCTTGAGTTAGGATTTTTTCTCGTAGAAATATCATCTATTATAATTTTTTTTGAAAATTTTATTATTTTGTTAAAAATTCCTTCTTTCTTTGGTTACAAATCAATCTTTTTGGTGAAAAATTTCACTAATTGGTTTAAGTTTGAATTATCTTTTTAAGCATTAATTTGTTTTTTAATGATTCATTATTTTCGTTAAAAGTTGATTGCTGTGGCTGCAAATTAAAAAAATTTCTTGAAATACATTTTTTGGTTCGATTCGTCTCGTATAGTTTTAAAGTAATATTTTTAGTTGAAACATAAACTATTACATTTTTCGTCGAGAATTTATCCTTTTTTGTTAAAAATTTATCTACGGATTTAAAAGTTGAACTATTTTCTTAAAAATTAATGTTTTGGATGAAAATGTAAGTATTTGGCTGAGAATTCGTCAATTTTTTACTTAAAATTAAACATTTTGATTTTCAATGTAATCGGTTTTATTGAAAAGCTGTCTTTTTAGTAAGCCCGTGATGCTAACGTACTGCGACTTTTTCTACTGCGCATGTACCGAAAAGCTCGGGTGTATTTAAATTACAAATTATAAACATGTAATAATACCTTATTAATAAATTAATTAAAGAAATAAGCCATTTCCTAGATTAAATTATATTAATTTTTTTAAAGTTATTGATGGTACTTATTGATTTCAAATAGACCTATGCTTTTTGGTACACGCGCAGTTAAGAAAGTAGCGGTCCGTTGCATCACTGCAGCCAAACCAAGCCGACCAGATGAGGTATGAAGGTCTCTTCACAAAAGGACTTGATAATTTGACGCATTAAATGTAAATAATGGCTAACTACTCTAAATAATTTATTAATAAGGTGACATTACATGCATAAATTTTGTAATTTAAATACGCCCGCGCTTTTTGGTACATTCGTAGTAGAAAAAGTCGCAGTATGTTAGTATCACGTGGCTGGCTAGCTGCCTGTCCAAGCCAGCTACATAAATCGTAATTGATGAGGTGGAATGTTCGACGGATTCAACGTGTTTCAGTATTCTGGGAGTATTACTTCATTTATATATCCATTATCACAATTTTCATCACTATCTACACTTGTATAAATTCGTTCTGTGGTGTTCTCCAATAGATTGACGACTCTGTGACTTATATCTTCAACGCTAACATTTTGTGCTGATAATAAAGCTGTATTTGCTAGCTCTCCAAATCTCTAACCCTTAATAATTTTACTAAACATTGTCTTTACCATATCATTGGTTCTGGTAGCTACACATTTTTCTGGAGTTTTCCGGTAAGAAGGTTTTAACTAATTATAATAGAAACATTTCCGTTGATCTCTTTAAAATAATTGTTTTGGATATCTATTGTAGATAGTATTTTGAGATCATTTAGCTCCACATGGTTGTTTTAGAATTATCCCCTTGATACATTTTTCACTATTTACTACGATGAAAAGTTAGAAATCCAATACGGTGACCACGACCTACGACAAGCAAAATAGGTTATTTGAAGTATTTTTAATTGCCGTATGCGCACTGATAGCTTCCATTCGGACAACACGTAGAAATCACGAAAACCAGACAGGCAATATAGATTGTAATAAAAATGTAGAAAACCACGTGGAGTACTATATATTACCAATAACATTTACTAATAAATTTTTAATAATCTTTTACGTTCCAATTACCTAAAGATTTACCATTCTTTGTTTTAATTTCGTAAATTGTTAGTGAAATTTTTCCTTTGATGAAAAATGGTCCTTCAAAATTTTTATTCAAATTTTTAGCTATTCTTAGATTGTAATACCTAGATTGTGTTTCATTTGCGGTGTCTAAATTTTTAACCACTTCCTCTCTAATTATTTTTAATTTTCGCATTCTATTTGCCCATTTGTCTGATTCTTGAAAAAAGCTGGTGTAAAACCTGTAGAAGAAGATTTAATAGAATTTAGAGCAAATTACAGATCATCTAAATTTTCATCCCATGCTTTATGGTCTTTCTCTAAATACGCTTTTATTGCTGTTTTAATTGACCTATTGCATCTTTCTGTTGAATTTGCCTGTGCATAATATTTAGGAGTCTTCGAGTGTCTAATACTAAATGTTTTTGTTAAATTAATTATTGATTTATCTACGTTCTCTTTTCCATTACGTGTAAACAACATTCTAGGCTTTCCCCATTTTGAAAAAAAATCTACAAAAACTAAAATGTATTGTTTTTTTGACTTTGTCATTGGTAGCGGACCCATCATATCGGATGCTACTACTGTCCACGGTTCTTTAATTATTCTCTTTCCCCTAAAATATATTTGATTGTTCACTTTTGGTTTTATTCTTTGACAAATATCGCACTCTTTCACATGTTTTAGAGTCTCAGAGTAAATTCCGGGCCAAAAATAATTTTCAGATATTTTTCGTACGTTTTTTCCATACCTAAATAACCTGATTGTTTGTTATTATGGTTTTCAATTAATACTTGTTTCCTCAGTTCTTTCGGTATTGTTAATTTCCGCGGGTTGCTATCTAAATTTAAGTTTGATTTTAAAGGGTCGAGTCTATAGAAATATAATTGATTGTCGCGTATTCTCCAATTTTGATTTTCTTTAGATTTATTTTTAAAATGTATTATTTTACTTGTATACCAATTATCCTCAATTCCTTTAGAATCTTTTTCTTTATTTTCTACTACACTTGATAAAATACTAGAAACTCTTATTTTATTTTGATTAGATCTTGATAATGCATCTGGACCATGGTTTAAACTTACTTTTCTATAAACTATTTCATAATCATATTCTAACAATTCTAATCGGCCAGTCGGATTTTTTAAATTATGAAGCCACTTCAATGCAATGTAATCTGTGATTACCTTAAAAGAATAACCCTCTAAATATGGTCTAAACGTTCTAATTGCCCGGACCACTGCTAAACGTTCCTTTTCTGAAGCCGAATATTTTCGTTCTGCTCCATTCAGACTTCTACTTGCAAAAGCTATAACATAATTTTTTCCGTTTATTATTTGTATTAAAACGGCTTCTAATCGTACGTCACCAGCATCAGTTTCAAGTTGGAATGGGCTTCCAAAATCATTACAGGCTAAAATCGGTGCTGTTGTTAGTAACTGTTTAATAGTCTTTTCTTTTGTAAAGGTTCTATAATTTCTGCAAACTTTGGAATAAATTTCCTATACTAAGAAGCCATTCCTATCAGTCTTTGAACTTGTTTAATTGTTTTTGGCCTTGGAAAATTTAAAACTGGTTCAATTTTTTCTTCATCAACTTGCAATCCTTTTTCATTTGCTATAAAACCCAAATATTTAATTTTGGAACATCCAAATTCGCATTTGTCTAAATCTATTGTTAAACCTGAATCTTTTATTTTATCTAAAACTGTTTCTACATATTTTAAATGCTTTTCAAAATCTTTAGAAACTATAATTATATCATCTAGATAACAAAATACATTTGGCTTTAATTCTGGTGTTATTATTCTGTCCCTCAGGCGCTGGAATGTAGCAGAAGCATTTGTTAATCCAAATGGCATCCTTTTAAATTGGTACATTCCTTTTCCTGGGACTATAAAAGCTGTAATTGGTTTCGATTCTTCGTCCAGTGGTATCTGATGATATGCTGAACGAAGATCGATTTTAGACATGTATTTCGCTGATCTTAATGTATCCAATATTTCAGACATTATTGGAATCGGGTATAAATATTTCTTCGTAATTGTATTTACTTTTCTGAAATCTAAACAAAATCTGTATTTCCCGTTGGGTTTTTTCATCATTACTATAGGGTTTGACAAATCACTACTAGACGGTTCTATAATTGTTTCCTCCAAAAGTCTGTCTACCTCCTCATACATAAATTCCCTAATTTTTGGCGATACATAATAATATCTCTGCTTAATCGGTTCATGTCCTTGCATATCTATTTTATGGCTAGTTAGATGTGTTGGTTTTAATTCTGTTTCCTGATTAATAATTTTTCTTTTAATTAAATTTTCTAATTGCACTTGTTCTGCTTCATTTAATTCTACTATGTCTTCAGAGATTTCCTCGCGAAATTCTAAATTTTTCTTCCTTTCTATTTTTATGCGTTTTATATTATTATTTAATATCGCATTATTCCTAAAATTAATCCAATTACTTTTCCTAATTGCGAATAATTTTTCTATTATTGAATGATTTTTTCCCTCTTTTTTATCAATACCCGTTTTTAAATTAAAATCCTTTTTCTCTTTATTGCATTACAATGGCCCTTTAAGTTCTGTATCTGAATTCCTATCTTTATTTTTCGCCTGTAACTTTGCATTTATTTTGTTTCTATCCTTATTTGTTTTCATATCGCTCTCTTTATTTTGACTAGACTTCTTATCTAATCTACTGACGCCCACGCTGGCTCGTGCCAGTGTTGCGTCGCTCGCCTTGTAGGGTTTAGGGTGCGGGACACCATGCCCCCGTGCACTCTGTGCCGACTGGGGTGCTAGCGGGATCGAGTCTAGTGCATCACCTGTAAGAAGGGCTTGGGGTGGGGTGTGTGGCGACACGGGAGAAGAGACTTCGCACTGTAGCAAATCTGTCTCTCTCTCTCTCTCTCTCTCTCTCGCATGTTTCTTTCTCAGGCTAATCTTCGTTTTGAATTTTAATTTGCTTTTCTTGCTTTCCCTATTTATATTTTCCTCGATATCTTTTATTATCGGTTCCTGCATTTTATTTACTTTCGCTTCTATTGCATATTTAATATCTGGTAATTTTGGTAACCACCAAATTTTTTTTTCATAATCCATTTTTAAACCTAATCTTTCTATCATATCGGTTCCTATTATTCTTATCGATCTAAAATTTGGTACCAGTCTGAATAATAAATATTTTTCCGTATGACCTACTTTGATTGGAATTAAAACTTGTCCTGTAATTTTTGATTTTTGTCCGTACTTTAAATTTATGATCTTCAAATTCGATCATCAGATGAAATCTTATTTCGTCTGATTCGTTTTTGTCTATTTCAAGTAATTCTGAACAGAGTTGCTGGAATTTTATTCGTATTATTTTCATGCATCTCTTCTCTTTCCCTATCTGTCTCTTTATCCCTAACAATTCGACTTTGCGTTTCCGTTTCGTATCGAGGTAAATTTGATTTTCGTATAATTGATTGCCTTTAACCGGTCTCGGTAATGAGTATTCGTTCTCGTGACCGCTGCTTCTATTATTTGTTATTCTCTTTCTTGCACCTGCTAA
>JAAAKG020044102.1:6690-18793 GCA_010014905.2 Druon quercuslanigerum
CAACTCATTCTGTTCGATATCATGAACGAAGGCAGGGTTGGGGATGAGGGAAGGCGCGGCGACATAATTCTAATTTTATTGCCAGCCCCGGCCGCGCACGCAAGCCGGCTCTCTTCGGGAACGCGAATTTATGGGCGATTTTTCTTATTAATTTTCATAAGTTCGACATGTGAGTTCGGCTTGCGATAAAGCCAAACTCGCCCCCCTACTACAACCCCACTGTTGGAAAGCCGCCGTCGCTTCCTCCTCCTGGATGCGGCTTATTGAAAGATGCCGGTGAGATTCGGCGGGTTTAATCCCCAAGTTTTTACGAGAATACTTCAGCCCCATCGGCAAGTCCTCCGTACGTGAGAGCGATATGAGTCGCTCAGAATTCCGAACGCTAGATTAAAAAGTTCTTGGAGACAAAACCGCGATGAGGTGAATTGCACCAAGCTAGAACCGAAGTGTGCCTCAAGACTGATAAGTGAAGTTTTAGCAATATTATTTCAGAAAAGTTTCATTGTCATTTGGGAGTTTTAAAAAATTTGTAAGGATGCGAAATTTTGTTAAGTTATGAAGGGTAGTGCGTAGCTAGATAGTTGCATTTTATAAGCTGAATTAAAAAATTAGCCAAATCGGGCACCGCGCGCCTAAAAAAAAGTTTTCGTAGCCAACGCTTTATGAAGTTAATTACGTAGTTCAAACCATCCCTTCTCACACTTTCCCTATACTATGTCCCCTTCTTTCTCCTATTTCCCCTCTATGTGTATAATGGCCCTCTTCTTCTATTTTCTATACGCTTATTTCCATTTAATTCTACTCCCCTTACTAACTCTTCTACTTCTTTCCTCATTTCCCCTAATTCCTTTCTAGCCATTCCCTATCACTTCCCCTCCCCTCATTTTCTCCTCCGCTACCACTTTCATTACCTTAAAAAAAGGGTACAAAAGACGGAAGCCCAACTGAAACTATAAGGTTTAAATTCTTTTAAATGCCACAAAATTTGATAAAGCTCTTTGGAATTGCTTAAAATCATTGATATTTTCTCAATTTCCTTGAAACCTTTCAAAGTACAAAAGAAGCTTTCAAATTCCTTGAACACTTTAAAATCTTTGAAATTTGTGAAATCTTTTGAAATTTTACCCAAATCATTTTAAATTTCTATATCTATTGAAACTTTTTACAATCCTATTAAATTCCTTAAAATTTTATGAAATTCCTAGAAATCTTTTAAAATAAACTATATTTTTTGACTCCTTTAGCATTTTTAAATATTCTTAAATTTGGTGAAATACCGTAGAATAATAATCGCAGGGGAATCGAATTGGCCTATAAAAATATATTTTGTAGAAATTGTTGATGTAAGTTATTCGCTTTATTGTCAGGTGAATTGATACTAATTAAGCTATCTGAAACGTTTCATTGAATCTTAGAAAAGTACATTTATATCTTGTAAGTACGCAGTTTGACAATTGGAAGTATTATTCTTTGATCAATATCTCAGTTGTGAAATTATAAAAAATGCACCTAATTTTAAAATCAAATTTATTTTAATTTTATTAATGATTGTAAATAAATCTAGCAGTATTCTTAGATCTCTATTTAGTCGCAAGAAGTAAAATTTATGAGAAACCAGTACCAGTGTAGTAGAAAAAGATTTTTTACCAATATTTTATTATATTTTAAAACATTTCAATCAAAAAAATCTTTACAAATTATTTTTTCACTGACGTATATTGAATTAATTTAAATTTTAGTTTTTAATTTTTTAATTTTTTTAGTTATCCTGAGTAACTATTTCTATGAAATTCAATTCTTGTAAATTTAAAATTCCTACAGATGTATTAATAATTGAGTCAGAATAGATTTCTCGTATACATATTTTGCTTTGAATATTTTGTAGGTTTTCGAAATTGTGTCAGTTGTATAAAAGTTGCATAAAATTTAAATGATTATGCTTTTAAATTCAAACATTGTAGCAAAATAATTTGTGAATATATGTAAAAATTTGAAATTATTAAAACATATTTCTTAGTCAAATAATTATTTCAATTTTCTATGAAAATTAATTAGGTACAAGTTACACTTTAAACATTGTATTGTGACATAATTTGGTGAAAAAAAAAAACAAATTTTGACAATAGCAAAAGACGCAGCCTAGTGATCATTAACACTGTTGTAAATATATTATTATTATTTCTGGATTGAAACAGTACCAGCCCCTGACGCTTGAGTGATCCCGTTGCGTCCCCTTGTAAGCCTTAAGCGTGACCCCATAGCCCTATCCATAAGGAGAGGACCGCTGCCACGCTGTTGGCTGATATTTCAGACTCATTGATACAGAGACAGCCTGTGAGTATTACACGTTTCCCCCCCAATCGAAGGGCAGTGACAAAGGATATGAGTAGACGTCTCATTATCCTCTCCACACAGATGACTAAGGGGACTTTCTTCAAGCCCCACCTTATGTCTGTGGTACTGGAGGTTTCCGTGTCCTACAAACATTTCTGTTAGTACTTTGACTTCCTTTCTCCCGAGCCTGAGTAATTCCTTCGCTTTGAGCCTGCCTGCAGCCAGAGACCAAACCCCAGTCATTTTGATGTTCCTCCGTCAGCCAACTGTTAATATCTTCAGTGACCAGCCTACTGGAAATGCCAACAACGGCTTCAGGTCCCGTAAAATGTTCTTTTGCTGCTAGTTTAGCCAGCCTGTCCGATATCTCATTGCCCTTTGATTCCACTGTGCCTGGGATCCAAAGCAGACTGACTCGGTTGTCTGTCGATAGCTTATTTAGTACCTCAAAGAACTCCCAAACTAGTAGCGTCATAACCGTTGTTCCATTCAGTGCCATGATAGCAGCCCTGCTGTCTAAGCAGATACGAATGTTTCTCTAATTGCTATACTCATTTTCCTTGTTGGCACCCTAGAGCATGGCCATAATCACGGATTGTAGAACTGTGGCTTATGACCACAGCGCAATTGTGAAGCCCATTTTATTCCTTCCACGATATACACCGGCTCCTGCGTACTCTGTGTTCCTGGAGTCATCTGTAAAACAGTTGTCTCCATCACTGGTCAGGTGTGCCTCAGCGTTAAGCCATTCCTCATTCGTGGATAGGCTAATTCGATGCTTCTTATCGAAACGGTAGCGATATGTGGATATTTTGTCCCTGAATATGCTCAGTGTCGGCCTCCTCGCAATGTCGATTGGTATCCGCACTACTGTCGAGATACTGCTATCATGTACCATATTTAATCTCCCAACCACCATCGCAGCGACAGCCGTGATGCTGAGATGGAGGAGCTCCAAACCTATTAGTGCCCCCAGAGCCATCGTCGGTGTCGACTTCAAGGCACTAGTGATACCTCTCAGAATCAGTCTCCCGAACCTGTTCAATCGAGCCTTCACAGTGGACAGTTCGACCTTGATCCACCAAAACACCGCTGCATAGGTTAGTCTGGGTCGCAGGATCGCTGTGTGAATCCACATAAGTGTCTCCGGTTTTAGTGCCCAGCTTTTCCCTATCGCTCTCCTACGGAACCAAAGAGTCGCTAATAGCTTCTTGCCCTTGTTTTCCGGACTCGTTCCATGACAGTTTCTTATCCAGAATGACTCCTAGATATTTAGCTCGTCCTTGATTTCCAGTTTTTGTCCTGCCAGTTTCAATGTACTCGTGGTTCCCCACTTATACGTTCTTGTGAATACAACTACGTCGGTCGTAATCGGATTGACTGATAGTGCAGTCTTCTTACACCACGAATCTACTATTCTTAGTGCTTACTGCATTACCCCCAAGAGCACATCCAGGTGCTGGCCGCGCACGATAACCAGTATATCATCCACATAGTCCAGCTATGTAAACCTGACAGCACCATGTCATCAAATCATGATGTATCCTATTTCATAATTAAGGGCTCATTTAGGGCTCATTTAATGCCCCCTTGCCAAATTTTCGGCTCTTAATTTGTTTTAAAATATAAATGGTGCTTCTAACTTTACTTCAAGCCAGCAGCACCACTCGAGGAATCGGTCAAAAAATGATTATATCAAATTCCCCTTTTCACAGGAATTTTCGGCTCATTTCCGGCTCGAGATAACCCTCTAAATCACTGCCCTGTCGTCAAAATTAAAAAAGGGCCACGAAGGGCAAAGAGATAAATTGAAAATTTTCGATTTCTCTTCCTAACATTAATAAGGGCCTATTTAGTCCTCAATCTTGGCAATTGATCTAGGGACACTCTTTCGAGCGCCCTTCAGGTAGCCTTTCAAAAAAGCTCAAATTGAGCAATATATTTATATATATTGAGCAACGAGTCCGGATAGCTCGTAACCGCCACCACAATCTTCCGGGGGTCAGCATTCTGAGAGGCTATCAAACCAGACCCCAACGACTCCCTGTTCGTCGGCTGCTGGGCTGCCATGTGCCTCTTAACATGCTTAGCCCACACCCCCCACTGACTGGGTGCCCTCTGAGCCCCTTCCTCGCATTTGAGCCTCAGGTCTGGTTACCGGCGTTGTGTCTCCGATGTACCAGGTATCACAGCTACTTCACTAGCCCGCTGCGTTTGCCTCTTTAGTATTCTTTTTCGGGAATCGTTGATGCGTTTCTTCTTATTGAGGGACTGATTGGCCGCTCCCGTTCCCGTCAATCCCTCAGCTCCCGGAAGAGCTGCGGGCACAGTTGCCACCTGAGTTTGGCTTGCCACAGAGCCAAATTAAGAGAAAAGGGTTATTTTAGACCCGTCAGGACCCAACCCTCTTTCCTCCCTACGCCACATCCCTTTCTCCTTCTTTTTTCGAATTTAATTTTGCGTGATCAATTTTGGTTTCCACGAGTAGCTAGGGAAATAAAAGGTCCGCCTCTGCAAAGCCCCGCATGCAAGGGTGAGACTAATTACTCGGGGAAGTCGTCCGGTGTCCACGAAAGGCCGTTAGGTCACCTTCGTAATCCCCAAGTGCCAAAGTGCCTCGGGCATGATCACTCTACACCCTTTGCGGATTCCAAGAATTGGAGATCGGCTGGGAGAGACCTCGACCCATGAATCCAGAAGGCCCGTGTTAGCTAGACTCTTTCACCCTACTTTCTTACTCTATCCATACGCATGCAGGCCGAGGTCCGTTTCTCCTTTATATCCCACACACTAAAGCCTCCCAACCAACTAGTAGTATAATAATATAATATAATGATATTACTAACCTTTATAAGAATTTGTACCAAATATGTGTCATAATGACGCGTTTTGTCTTCCTCCGGAGAGAAAAGCAAGATTATAACGTCAATGTTCACTAAAAACTCAGTAAAAACTGTTGGGTTGGTCAGCGATTTATGGTTCTATTATTCAAAGGGATAGTGGAAGGAAAAGTTTTTTTTCCTCCAAAGTTTATGTTACAACTAGAATAGCCAGTTCTTTAGGGCTTTAGGCGACAGTAGAGTAAGGTGTTTTTCCAGAACAGGAAAAGACAGCAATCAATGATTTGCATCGTTTTTGTTTAATTTTCAGTGTAGTAAAAAAAATGTAATAATTTGTTTTTTGCTTGTCAGGTTTTGTTATGTATTAAATTAATTAATGTATGTAAAATAAAATGAAAATTTTTTTACGCTATTAAGATTTGATCTTAAATAGCCAAGAATAAAATTTGCTATTTTCTAAAAGCGGAAAATAGAAAGTGGACAGATTATCTGTACTAGCTCTTTGGTTCACTGCAAGAGGATTACTGACTATATGAGTCTTTTCTAAAACCATTTCTTGAAATATGGAATACCTTTTAAAATTCCTTTAAAATCCTCTGAGACTTCGTTAAATTTCATGAAATCTTTGGTACTCCTTTAAACTTCCTTTGAGTATTTGAAATCCTGAAGTTTCTTGATATCTGGTAAATTACCATCCTGGTTATACATATTTTAAAACACTCCAATTCTATAATGCAAAAATTTAATTTTTTCATGCCACCAAATTCAATCAGTAACAGAAATATAGAAACTCACGGGAATTTGCAAGAGAAGTAATTTCACCGTCTGGCGGACGCAATTGATGCTTTATGGCCGTAAACAATTACTTTTCTTTGCTCGACATTCAACGCTAAATAGAATTTTTTTTTAGAAATTACCAAATTTTTTCTTAAGGGGCGGACGTGAGAAAATTTCAGTGAATAATAAATTAATTAAATAATTTTAACATAAATTAATTCACTTTTCACCTGTACATTCATTGATTAATTCCATATTTTAAACCTTTTAAGATGTAAAAGTACAATTTTTACTTTGAGACTGTTAGTGTTTTAATACATTACCAATAAAAACTTAAGCATTTACTTTATCGTCAATTTCAATAAGTAAATTTCCTTTTATCCAACGCAAATATAATCTTTCTTAAAGTAAATCCATGAAAGCATTATCAATAATTAAATATTATATATATAATATATATTAAATAATATTATTAATGAAAAATTTTCGAAATGAAAAAATCTAATTCGTGAAGTATTATGAATTGGTTTAAAGTTATACATTTTACTTTTTATTTCACATTCACAATTTCAATCTTAAAAATTTACAGTTTAAAGTATTACTGTTTAAATTGAAGATCAAAATTTCCGATTATTTCATGATATTTCACGGTTAACAAAAATTTTTACCCGTCATCAAAATTAAGGAATTCGAACTCTTAAACCTAAGAATGTTTTCATTTGAAGTGATAAAAACTAAACTTCAAATTAAAGCACGCAAAGTGGAACCTTTTCGAATTCTAAACGTTTAAAATTGAAGCTGCAAAAACTTTTGATTCGAATTTTTGGTTTGATGGGTGAATAATATAAAACTATAAAATAGAAGCTTTTAATATTTGTCAATTGAACAATTTAAAATTAAATTCCGTTAGACTACACGAATTTAAACTTTTATTAATTAGAATTTAAACTGAAGTTAAATTCTTAAATTATTTTTATTTTGAGTCGTTTTTTAATATTAATTCAGCTTTAAACTAATTAATTAATCGAATTAGGCGTTTAAAAAAAGTTGAAATCAAACTTACTTTAAATTGCATTACAGTGTGTGATATAAAATTTGTGATATTTCAAGAAATTGCATAGATTTTTATTACAAAAATTCGTAAAATTCAAAGTTGAAAAATAAGTTTACTGTCATTTTCCGATTTTTCACTTTGCCGATCCAGCAGCAGCACCCACAAATAACTCAGTTTTAAATATCTACAATTTTGAAATCAAAATGTGTTCAATTCATCATATTAATATATTTTTATAAAGTTGAAAAATTTACTACCTCAATCATAGAATAAACGTGTAAAATTTAATTAATTTTTAATGTGGCATTAGATATAGGGTTGAACAAAAGTTTTCACCCACTTTTTTTGTAGACTAAGTTCTTTTAATTTTAATTATGACAGAGCCCAGGGTAAAGCCAATTTGCAACTTTTTTTAATAAATAGTTTCTACGAAAGTTCTTTAAATTATATATTTATTTCATTTTTATTCTGATTTTCCTACACATAAGATGTTTTCAAATTTGTCCAACTTTTTTCTTACAACATCAAGTTCTTTCAATATAATAAGAAAACTTTAAAGATAGTAAACAGTATTATAAGCTACTCCATTCACAAGCAGTTGTGATACGGTAAAAAAATAGCTTCAAATTGAGTCCAAGTACATTGAGAAATTTTGATTATTTCAGACATTGAAATTGAGACTATTTTTGTAATACCTATTTAAAAAATATGCAAACTTGAATCATCCACAAGAGGTGTGCCAAAACTTTTGTCTACCCCTATATATTTTGTTTTAGTACCTAAAATATGTTAAACAATGAATATTATAACCATAAATAATTAATGAAGATATTCATTACGAATAATGATTTAGCAAGCATTTACTTCATGTAGACCATCTTTCTGCCGTCTTGGAAACCCGTGTCCGATTCCTGTCAGATTCTTCTATAAACCCAGCTTTTTTATTTCAGCTATTACAATATAATGTCTAATCCTAATTGTGAAGAATATATATTTAATTCTGATGTGTGCAATCATAATTGTGATAAAAATATACATTGAGTCATTTTAACCAATGTCGAGCGGGAGGCTTGACTGTCGAAAAGCGAGCTGAACTCGGAAGGTGGTTTTCTACAGTTTTCCTATCCGCGCGCCAAACGCGCAGGTGTTGTGATGAAATTCATACAGTAATTCTAAGCCCATCTTAGTGAAAGAAAAATTTGCACCGGCCCATACCCAGTGAAGTGGACTCGTCTAGCGGTATATGTACTCATGCTAAAGGACCCAAATGATACTTTAGCAACAGACCTCTGTTTCGCCAGACAAAATAGATCCTCAAATGCAATTTTTTACGTGAACATTCAACCGGTGGCGGTCAATGTCACCATTTATTTGTGTCACTAGGATAAGCCAGACAAGTGCAAATATAATATGCAAAACAGAGCTGGAACCTAGAGACGGAATATTCGAGTAGTCGGGCGGAAAGGTAGCCTCTTCGACGCTTCGGGGTTGTAAATAATGGAGGGTGACGAACGTAGCTTCTGGTGAACGTGTATAGGCGACACGAAAACAGCACTGGCTTCGGGGATAACGGAGGGATGTTGCGAATTGAAAATTACATGACAAACTTGGCCCAGGATTTACTGCGCCTTGCTTCAAATTGAGAATAAACAAGCACTCAGCTTCAAGACTAGACGTCCAATAAGCAATTTCGCACGAAGAAAAGTTCAGAATCGTTGCATACAAGGAAAATTGTTAGAAAAATGTAATTTTGTGTGAGGAGAGTACGGAATATATCGATTAGAAAAGTTTTTCCACCAAAAATGGCCACATTAATTGTCAAACAAATTTTTTTGTGCAAAACAAATGTATGTTTCGTTATTTACAGGGTTCCCGGAGCATAAGAGCGTTAGTGCCAAATTTTCAATTTTATCAAGAAGGCCTTAAAATCACTGAATGAATCAGAGTGCTGATTCAGCGGACGATTTCAAATTCCTGGTCATTTTCCGATTTCTCCTGTCACGTTTATCAATTTTTTCCATCAACTAAAAGTAGCATATTCATATTTGTCGCAGAACGCAAATCTTTTTTAAATTCACGACGTTAATTCTAAATATATTTTAACACAACAGAACAAATTAGAAAATTAATTTATTTTAAAATAAAATTATGAATCTTCAACTGAAATAGTTTAATTTTCAACCAAAAAGATGAATTTGAAGAAAATAAGATTAATTTTAAAAAAATATTATTTTCCTACCAATAAATACCTTTTTTCAACAAAATATACATGAATTTTTAATAAAATACTTTCATTTTCGATTAAAGAAGACAAATAGGAAACCAAATAGTTGAATTTTCAACAAAAAATGGAAGTTACATATTTAGTTAAAAAAAAAAGAATTTTTAGGCTAACTGATGAAATTTCAACCAAAATAATTAATCTTCAACTGGCATAGTAGAAATTTAAATCAAAAAGATGAGTTGTCTACAGAAACGATGTATCTTTAACTGAAATAGTTGAATTTTCAACCAAATAAAGTTAATTTTTTAACCAAAATTTGAATAATTAAATTTTTAGTAAAAAATGACTGTTCGACAAAAGAGATGACTTGTCAACTAAAATTATGGAATATCAAGTGGAATAATATTTACATTTTCAGTTTGAAAAAACAAACGACAACCAAAATAAAATAAAAAAGATGAGTTTTCAAATAAAAGAATGTATCTTTAACTAAAATAGTTGAATTTTCAAACAAAAAAAGTTAATATTTCAACCATAAATTAAATAATTACATTTTTAGTCAGAACATGAATGCTCAGCCAAAGAGATGAATTTTTACCAAAAATTATGGAATAATCAACTGAAAAAATAGTTATGTTTTCAGTTGAAAAACAATTTTGAACGAAAGAAAAATCACATTTTTTAAAACTAGGTTAATTATTGGCAAGAAAAATCATTTTCATTTTTCATTTAAAGAACAATCAAGTTTTCAAACAAAGATATCAACTTTTAATTAAAATAATGAATCTGTTATGAAAAAAATTAATTTGTGACAAAAAATTTTATATTTCAACCAAATACATTTATTTCCAACCTAAAAGATGAATTTTCAACTAGATATATAACTGGAATACTTGAATTTTTAAACGTAAAGAAAAATTATTAAACAAAAAGAATAACTTGAGAAAAAAGATCATTTTGAAAAAACAATTTAATTTTTGAACAAAATTCGTGAATTTTCTACGGAATAGTTGAAATTATAATTCAAAAAAGACGAATTTTTTCGCAAAATTATTAAATCTGGAACTACAAAAGAACAATTTTCAACAAAAAATGTAACAGTTTTAATTTTTAGTTGGAGACATCAATTTTCAACCAAACTGATGAATTTTCAACTAAAATGATGATCTTCAACAGGAAGAAGTGAATTTTATAGATAATAAAAAGATGAATTTTTAATTAAAAATATTAGTTTTGTACAAAAAAGAAGAATTTTTTCACAAACTACATAACTTTTCAAACAAATAGTCTAATTTTTAAATCAAATATATCAATATTGAATCAAGTAGTTGAATTTTTGTCCGAAGAAGCTAAATTTTCAACCAAAAATAGAATAGATGCATTTTTCGTTAAAAAACGAATTCTTAACCGAAAATGCATTTTGAGAAAAATAGTTAAAATTTCTATTGAAATAATTAAATTGTCAGTTTAAAAATTAGTTTCAACAAAGTAGCTGCATTTTCGAAAAAGGATGAATTTTAAAATGAATTGATGAATCTTCAAACAAACAAAAATAATTTTTAACAAAAGAGTTTAACTCATAACTGTAAATAGTTGACTTTTTAACAACAGAATGAAGAGAAATTTACAACGAACAATTTAATACAATTTTATATTATAATTCACAAAAAAATCTGAAAAATGCTTGATGTAGTTTCTTTTTTTTTTATTTGGAAGAGGGAAGTTTTTAATTGTAACTGGTTTTGACTGGGAATAGGGATTTTTTAAACTCCTTTCTTCTAAATCCGAATTCATTAAAAAAATTCCCGTTCCATATAAAAAGATTCTCTTTTGAGGATAAATGAGGAGTAAGCGAATAAAACGTGATAAATACATTTTTTACATTCTCATCATTTAGGATTGAGAAAGTATTAGAATTGTAGGAAATTTGACACTCGAAACAGTGAACGGATCAAATCGTTCTTTGTCACACTTTTTTGTAGCTTCCGAAAAGAAAGAACGAGTTCATTAACCAGTCATTTTGGATTAAAATTCAAAAAGTGAGCGCATTTTGAAAATGTTTGAGACCACATTTGTCTGAATTTAAAAATTCTATGTACGCATATTTATATTATTAAAAAACATAAACAAATTATCCTAATGACTTTCGAGAGTCGAGAGAGTCGATAGAAGAAAAACTTTACTTTTCGAAAGCCCTACAAGATAATCATAACAAATTTTAGGATTTTCTAGGAAAAGTGAAATTTCAAGTTTTTATTGCAAAAGAATAATCAAAAATTCCATTTTGTGGTGCAATTATGAAGGTCACGAAAAAAGATGAATTAACAAAAATTGTGATCTCAAACAAGATTTACAACTTCGTTAATGATCACGCCTTGATAGGACGCGTACTTTTTGTTTTATTCGTGAAAAATAACATTGAAAATAAAAAATAAATAAAAATTTTTTTAAGAAAATGACAGAAGCTTCGAAAAAAGGATTCAACAAAAAAATTTTACCCGAAAGTAGCTACAAATTTGCAATCATTTATTACATTCTCATCATTTCTGATTGAGAAAGTAATAGAATTGCCCGAAATTTGACATCACAACATTAAAATTTTAAACCAAACGACGTAAAATACGTAAAAAAAAGTCTGAAACAGAAATTAGAGGTTTTGAAAAATCCTACCATATATCTTTTAGGCATTTTCCAATGAGACACGTAATTTTGTTTTTATTTAACGTAAGTAATATGCAGAAAATCGAAAATACAAATATTTCTTCAAAAGACGCGAGATACGTAAAAAATCTAAAAGAAGACTTGTAGGACATTTCGCTTTATCCATAAAAAATAATATGGAAACAGAAATCCTATTCTTATAACAATGTGAGA
>JAAAKG020044113.1:0-18792 GCA_010014905.2 Druon quercuslanigerum
ATAATTTTATTACATTGAAATAATTAGTCAAAAACGTGAGGAGAATAGACAAGCCTGACGGCCAGTCGAATCCTCCCTTAAGATTCAGGTTGCAAGGCTAAGGGCCAGCGCCTGAATGATTTGTTATTAATAATTTCGGTTTAGGAAAATTAAACAGAAAACGTAGCCTAGTTCGAAGGGCGCTCTGATTATATACATAACACACAAAATTAGAGCTACCCCGTGGAATGGTAAAAACTATTGAAATGTCATTCACCAGGAAGGTTAGTACATGGTACTGCAACACTGCACACGACTTTTTGGAGAAAATCTTCGAAACTTAAAGGTAAGTTATGAAGGGGTGAATAGTAATATTTCCAAAACTAGAAGGCACTTGCGCAATTTTTTTGCCTAATGCTTTTATTAGTTGAAGTCCTTTCATTTTTACGAAATACAAGCAACTGTCAAAAATTTGGGGTGAGAGTGAAACTACCCTGAAATTTTGTATATTTTATTTCATTTTGTAACACTTAAAGATTGTCATTTGACAAAAGAATAAAATGTAAATAATTGCGATTAGAAATAAAAAAGACTTCAATGTATTTGTAACAATAATGAATGTTACTTTTACATTTTCTGAATTGAATCATGATGTAGAAAGTTACGGTTTACATTTGGTTTACAAGTAATATTCTAAAATTGTGTCTAATTGGATTATGGGTGCCGATAGGGGTTTAATCCAACACATTTTTGTTTAGTAGTTTAACAATGTTGCTGTTTATATTGATTTTAGTCCGTTTTTTACCGTCATTAACTTGAGTATATATACCACGAAGAACTGTATTATTACGCGACAATATTGCCAACACGTCACTAGTAGATGTTGCTAAAACAATTTGCTCTTCGGTAGGCATGCGCACATATGCACCATGTGCTCCTCTTACTTCAAGTTGCTTGCCCGCAGGAAAAGCGTATTTTCGAATTTCAAATACCTGAAGCAGACTCATGTAGGGAACAAGCCTAATTAATCTGAGTTTATCAAATGTATATCCGAGTATCAGGATAGGATCATTAGTGGCCGCAGGATACCTTGACCTGACACGGTAAGAAGGCTGGACAGGAGGAGACCTGGGTCTGGTACGAAAATAAGTTTCGGCACGTGGAGACCTAGATCTGGCACGAATAGAAGGCTCGGCAGGAGGAGACCTTGAACTGGCACGAAGAGAAGGCTCGGCTGGTGGAGGCCTGGATCTGGCATGAAAAGAAGGCTTGGCAGGAGCACACCTTGATCTGGCACAGAGAGAAATCCCGACAGGAGGAGACCTAGACCTGGCACGAAAAGAAGGCGCCGCAGGAGGGAGAGTTTTTTCTGGAAAATGTTTTTCGGGAAAAGAAGACGGTTCCTGACGAGAAAAATGTGGTATAGGGTCCCCATTAGGTAAACAGTCAAACTGTGAACTTAATTCTTCAAGAAAAACCAAGATTAAATTTTTTTTCATTTAATTTTTTTTAAACTACGTTGACATATTATAAATTCATTGTGGAAAAATTACGAGACATGATTTCAAAGATATTGGAAGAAGTGTTAAAAGCTGTAACACTTTCCGCTTTGAATCCTTGAAGAATAAGTTCATCCAATATCAATATAAGTTAATTTCATTTACCAATAGAATTTAAAATCACTTCCATTGTAAAAATCAGAGTATGAACGATTCTCATTTTTTTAAATACAAGAATAAAATAATAATGGCGAGTTTCAGTACAGCAAAACTAATTATTATTGCGATGTTTTATGTATACTGTTCGGAGAGCATTTTATTTTTCACCTGCTCGAGCTCATATTGTAAAGTGCTTATCTCTATGCATTATATAATATTCTAAATCAAGGGCTCGTTAATTCTTTAAAAACTAATTATTATTTTAGCTTGAGAAACTGATTTAATACTTTTTAAAATAAATACAAATTAAAATCTCCTAAACGGTCGCATTATCTTTTGTAAATTTTTTTTATACCATTTTAAATTACTTACATTATTTCTTTATAATTTTAAACTTTGTTTAAAAAGCTTTAGATATCTTAGATTTTAAATCGTCACATATTGCATTATCCAAAAATATGAAGTTTCAGCAAAAAGTTAATACTATATAAAATAGCTAAACTGTTTTTACCAACTAATTGAATTTTTTAGCAATAAAAGATGAATTTTCAACAACAAGAAAACTGCAGAGAACAACTAATTTGCAGCCTAAAAAATTATCTAAGAACAATTGAATTTTTAACACAAAAATATACATTTTTAATAAGAAATTTAATTTTGATACAAGTAGTCGAATTTGCAATTCAAAGACAAAAATATGCAATAAAATATTTTAATTGTTAACCTTAAATAAGAATGTTTACAGAACATTTTAATTTTCTAACACAAAATATTAATGAATGTATTTTTGCGTAGATGATAAATAATGTTCGTTCAGGCTTATTCCGACATGTTTCAACCTGTATTGCACAACATTTTTAAAGTTTATTCTAGAAGGAAGTCCTGAACATTTGATGGATCATGTAAATGATTTAGGGGACTTCATTTTGTTTTAATAAGAAATAAGTAAAATGGTTTTATTCTAGAAGAGTTACACTAGAATTCTGTTATTCTTGAAAACTACAACCTATCTCCACGGTCGCGGGGGAGATTACGGGCGGAGCCTTTCTTATTCTGTGGGTTCATTTAACCTTCACAACACAGGATCCCTAACATTCCCCTTACCCAGTTGAAAAGAGAGGGAGACGTGAATGAGAAAGAGATATATATATATATATATATATATATATATGTGTGTGTGTGTGTGTGTGTGTGTGTTATAACGTCATCTCTTCCATCCGTCTTGTTGGGTTTGCTTGGAAGTGCCGAATGATTTAAAGCGTTTTTTTGGTACTTAATTCGTTTAGTTTGTGTAGAAGCGGAGTGATCAGACTCGGTGAAGTCCTTAATTTCTGTTGACACTTCTCACTCGTTGAGTCCAAAGGAATTTTTCCGATAGGGTCTCTACTCCACTGTGTAACTTTCCTTTCTTATATTCAAAGATATATTGATAGTCATTTAGTCAATGGCGCCAGCAAAACAAACTTGGACCAGGGTTATCAATATATGCCATCCAATGGATGGGTACGTCTATTTCTCTTTGGGCAATTCCTTGCCAAATTTTCTCTTCAATATCTATTCCGCAGTCAGCGATATCTCGTATTATCAGTGTATCGGCGATCACTTCTTCTTCTTTATCGGAGGAGCAATTTTTTTCGATCCAAATTTTAGTGGGGGTTATTCGACAGGGTGTTAAACAAGTAATCGAATTCGCAGGAACTCGCGATTTCTGTGAAGATATCTTCTTATCTCGGCTGCGGGGGTTCCACGAAACGGATTTTCACAGGGATGTTGACTACTTCCCCTGATGGTTGCATTACTTTCTTTATTTAATGGACAAGCAGTTTTTTCGACAGAAGACTTTCGGCTAGTAGTTGCTGTTTAAGCAGTTCTTGATGCCCTTATACTTGTTTCCATCCCCCCCCCCTTCCTAGGTTCGAACTTCTTTTTTAGGTTTGAATCACACATATTACATGCTGTTAATACTGTGAGCGGTTAATAGTTAGTTTAACGTCTAAACTGCTTTTATATAGTCTCTATACTTGTCCGAAGATTCCGTTGACCCTCGGGTCTTTTAGTGGGTTCAGCGAGGAGATAACATCAAAGGACAAGATTGTGCTGAATACCATGATATGTATAGTTCTTACCGTTCAGAAATTGTAAACTAACACTGTTTACTCAATAGGGGCATACCTGGTGAACCCTATTAAAAGCGCCTCCTCAGAAATTAAATTTAAATCGACGCTGGCGCACGGCGACACCCACGTTACCGCCACGCAATACAGGAGAGAAAAGACTGATCCCAGTAGAACGCTGACTTTTGTACTCTGCCGTTGATTCGGAAACAAAGGGAGGCATGTGTGCGTAACGAATTTTGGGGTAGCTCTAATTTTGTGTGTTATGTATATAATCAGAGCGCCCTTCTAACTAGGCTACGTTTTCTCTTTAATTTTCCTAAACCGAAATTATTAATAACAAATCATTCAGGCGCTGGCCCTTAGCCTTGCAACCTGAATCTTAGGGGAGGATTCGACTGGCCGTCAGGCTTGTCTATTCTCCTCACGTTTTTGACTAATTATTTCAATGTAATAAAATTATTCTAATTAAAGGTTGCGGTTCCTGAAGCACAGGGAATCAGTTCAGTTTCATTTGAAATTAAGCAAATCAAACTGACACTGAGGCTTGCAGCTTGAACCTTTGCCGAGATTTCAACTGGCCGTTAGGCTTATCTAGACTCCCTGTATTTCAAGTTGATTGAATTGGTTTTGATTAAATATAATTATCAGCAAAATATTTTCTAATTATATTTCAGAAATAAAATCGGAAAAGTTTCTGTCAGAATTAATATTGTCTTTTTTGTCAAATTGGCTTCGGGGTGTGATTTCCCATAAATGACAATATATCATCAAGAACTGCTTAAACAGCAACTACTAGCTGAAAGTCTTCTGTCGAAAAAACTGCTTGTCCATGAAATAAAGAAAGTAATGCAACCATCAGGGGAAGTACTCAACATCCCTGTGAAAATCCGTTTCGTGGAACCCCCGCAGCCGAGATAAAAAGATATCTTCACAGAAATCGCGAGTTCCTGCGAATTCGATTACCTGTTTAACACCCTGTCGAATAACCCCCACCAAAATTTGGATCGAAAAAAATTGCGAAGGCCAGATCCAGGCCTCCTCCAGCCGAGCCTTCTCTTCGTGTCAGTTCAAGGTCTCCTCCTGCCGAGCCTTCTATTCGTACCAGGCCCAGGTCTCCTCCTGTCAAGCCTTCTTACCGTGTCAGGTCAAGGTATCCTGCTGCCACTAATGATCCTATCCTGATACTCGGATATACATTTAATAAACTCAGATTAATGAGGCTTGTTCCCTACATGAATCCGCTTCGGGTATTTGAAATTCGAAAATACGCTTTTCCTGCGGGCATGCAACTTGAAGTAAGAGGAGCACATGGTGCATATGTGCGCATGCCTACCGAAGAGCAAATTGTTTTAGCAAAATCTACTAATGACGTGTTGGCAATATTGTCGCGTAATAATACATTTCTTCGTGGAATATATACTCAAGTTAATGACGGTAAAAAACGGACTAAAATCAATATAAACAGCAACGTGGTTAAACTACTGAACAAAGATGAGTCGGATGAAACACCTATCGGCACCCACAATCCAATTAGATCCAATTTTAGAATATTACTTGTAAACTAAATGTAAACCGTAATTTTCTACATCATGATTCAATTCCAGAAAATGTAAAAGTAACATTCATTATTGTTACAAATACAGTGAAGTCTTTTTTATTTCTAATCGCAATTATTTACATTTTATTCTTTTGTCAAATGTGCAGTGTTGCAGTACACGGCTTATCTGAACGTTATATATAAAAAGATAAAGATTTTTTTGTATTAATAAAAATTTGTTTAATTTTGTTACATTTCAAACTCATTTCTTTGTTTTCAAGAAATATTTAGTGATATTTTGGGTACGCTGCATAGAACCAAGAAGTTAAATATATGGGTTTTTAAATGCTTGGGCGAAATATTTTCTGGATTTAAAATCACATCAACTTAAGAATTTTCAAACAAAAATCTCTTATTTCTTTTAATTACTAACAACGTTTTTCACTTAGTTTATATTTAATAAAAATATACTTGATTTAATAATATTATCGTACTGAAGACGTCCAATGAGGCACTTCTTTTATATAAAAAAATCGTTTTTTCTGATCCAACAGTTTGAAATTATTGTTGCAAATTAATATTTGTTTTAAGAAATAAGAGACTTGTACTTAAAAATGAGGAAAATGAAACAATATTTAAAAAATCTAAAGTATAAAAAAATATTCATGGTTGTTTTTGAATGAACGAGCTGTAGATTTTGTATTTTAATAACGATTTCTTATTATGAAATAAATTAATATTAACTTTCATATCATATTTTTTCCATTCAATCAATAACACGGCCACAAAAAAATTGGCGTAATCTGGAGACGCGACATGTGTTTTTCTATGGGTTTTAATGCGCTGAATCGGAATCAGGTGTTAGAATTTGCCCTTCAGTTTTTAGATGTACTGAATGCAAATTAGCTGTCAGAATTGATCCTACACGTTGACCTCAAACACTAACCCCAAAAAACTCAATAAAATGGTATAAAATTTTTGCAATTTTTCTTTACCGTTTCTTTTTGTTGGGTATTGTTCACTGTTTTTGCTGTTTTCGATTGTAGCAAAAATTTCCTTATAAATCGAAAATTATTTTTTTGGTCCAGTGAAATAATTTGTTAAGTCTAGTTTTTGCATAAATCGTCTAGAGAATATTTTTAAATTTACTTAGTGACATTTGTGCCGATTAAAACAAAAAATATCCGGGTCCATAAAAAATATCCTATCAAGGAAATTTTTAGATCATTTGGAGATTTTCTTTTCTATATTTTTTCATAAATATCTCGCATAGTTTTTTTGAAAAATGGAATTTTTATGTGTCATACAGTTGTCGGAATTAGAAAACTATATGTTTTTTTTTTAATTATTGAAAGACCAAATTCATTTTAAATCAGAGAGGTGGGTACACTGGAAGTTGATTTGTTCTGTTTGATGCCATGCAAGAATAAAAATTAGCAATCAGCTTTTTTATGTTGTTAACATAATTGTAATAAGTTTTATTATTAATATGCTTAAATATAATTTAAATTTGTTTTTATTTTATTTACTTATATGACACTACATTTGTTTAAGCCATTTAAAGGTAAAACGGCTTGCCATATACCAATGTAGTTGAAGATAAATTTAATCCTCTTTCTTATTTCAGACAAAACTTCACAGTTCGACTATTTACCTAATAGCGACCCTGGTCCAAGTGATTCTTGTCGTGAATCGCCTTATTCTTCTGAAAGACATTACCTAGCAAGAATACTTCCTCCTGCCGATACTTCTCTTCATGCCAGGTCCGGGTCTCCTCCTGCCAGGCATCTCACTTTCGTTGAACTTAGATGCAGACGCGCATCATTTTCTTTATTTAAAGTCACATTAATTGCTAAATTTTGAAGTTCAAATCTCTTTATTTCTTTCAATCAATATAAGCGTTGGTTCACTTATTTATTATTAAATATAAGTGTACTTGATTTAATTATATTATTGAAATTAGTATGTCCTATAAAAAATAAAATAAATAAAATAAATTAAGTAAAATAAATAAAAAATTCAAATAAATTTTGCTGTGCACTGAAATAAATATATGAGTAAAACAAATATGCCAAATTTCTAAATTAGAAAAATACTTATTTTAATGAATTGCAAGTGTATTTATAAAAAAAAGTATTTCCTTTTTCGAAATAAATATTTCTTTGAATTAAGGAGGTGCAAATTTTTTATTCACATAACGATTAACTCTAACAAAATAAATTAATATTTACCTTAGAAAAATATTATTTATGGAATATGACTATTCAATTGTAATAACTTAATGAACTTGTGAAAAACAGATTATGGAACCTAGGTTCGTTACTCCTAAGAACTCTTTGTTTTTTTATTTCCAAAGACCTCGTTGTTAATTTTAAATGCTATGGATAATAATATTGCAAATTAAAGATACGAACGACGAAACTCAAATTTTGGTCTTCACGGAAATTTCCATTTCCTGACTAAACATTTATTATAGTTACACATCATTCACGTAACGCTTATCCGTGTCCTTGGTCTAGATCTAAAGATTAAGATTCGCTTGTAATTTTATAAATTGTATACATTTTTTTAAATCAGTTTCTGGATGCCGCGACCATTTCTTTTATCTCTTGAATAATATCTTTTCAACATCGCAGTGTCCAAATTGCACCTGTTCATTTTTCTCTATTTTCATTTTTCACCATAGAACCTTTTTTTATCTGTCTGAAAGGTTCCACTTTGTTGCCTTCGTGCAGAGTTTGCTCATTTATTTTTAAGTATTTATTTTGAGTATTTAAGTAAGAAGAGTCTATAATTTTGTCTCCTTAAACTTTTCCCACATACCACTGTTAAAAAAGGGTGTATAACATCTCTGTTCATATAGTACGACCATTTTGATTCGTTTTTTAGTAGGCGAACCTCGGCTTCTGCCCCTGGTTGTATAAGATTAACCACTTCTGGAGGATATGGTGGTGTCAGTAAATTAGTCCTATTGTCCTTCACCTTAGCCCGACCGTCTTTATATTATGATACTTTGCAACAAATTTCGTTTTTAAATTGTGTCCTTTTTCCATATTCGTTTCGAACTTCGCACTGTCGTAATACAGACGCACCATTTCCTGTTTCATTGTTGTATCCCACTCGATGCTTTCTCACGGTATTTCTATCGAGGAGGTTGACTGCAAATAGCTAACGCTAGTCAAAGCATACTCAGCAGACACAGTTAATGTTCCACTGTTTACGGCTTGTAGCAGATGTGCTTGATGGCTAGCTGTTTAATTAGTGAGATCTGCCTTAAATCTCGCAACTAACCAGCACCATCGCCCGCATGCTGTAGCCCAAACCGCGGCTCCAGGAGTGCTCCGACGATCTTCAGGAAGCGATAAGCGTTTCAAAATCTTAAAAATACTCTCCATTATCATTTATGGTGTTTGTCTGGCTCTTAGTACCTCTACTCTACCTTATCAGCCTGTCTGGCATAGAAAACCCTGTCAGTAGCATTGTTTACGCAAACATAGCCGTCAAAGTCATACGAGGATCGCTCAAGCTGAGGCACAAGCTAAAGCTTAAATTTTACATATATTTTACAATAAAAGATGTCAACTCTGGTCAAATGACAAAAATGACGCAGGCAAAAGAAAATTAATTACAGGTAGCTAAAGAAAAAACAACATATCATAAAATGCATGAGTAATATAAGCTAAAATAATCAATACTTAACGAAAAAATAAATAAAAGCCTTTTGAAGTAATAAGGCGAAGGTGAATCTCTGATTGATTTAGGATGGACGTAGAAGACATTAAGGGGCTTTGTTAAAAAAAAAGGTTGTAAAATAAATTTCCCATAAAGAATGGTTTTCTCTTAGCCACATTGAGAAATCCCGCCCGTTGCCGATATAAAGTAATGTTCTCATATTTCAGGACAACATAGATGAATCGTATGCAGCCATTAAGTGCTCGCTCCAGTTTAGAATTAGGGCTCATCTGTGATATCCTCATACAGAAACGGGAGAATAAGACTCCTAACAAGAAGAATCCGCTTAGAAATTTGCAAATATTTCTTGTTTCTCCTAAGGTGTTGGAGTATTCTAGAGGCAATATCAAAGCCATTAATCTTAATTTGAAGCAATGACCCTAATGTAGCAGAGGACACCAGAGAGGATTGTCCTATGACAATTGCTTTCGTTTTCAAATGGTTCAACCTTAACCTATTGTTAAGTCCCCATTGATGCACAACATTAATATCCTTGTAAATCCGTGCAATTAAACTATTAATTGAAAAGATAAAATCAGGTACATATAGTCTGCTGTCCAACAGAAAAACCTACTGAGTGACTTTTGCCATAAGGGCGATTTTCCGATACATGAGAATGAGAAAATAACCTCCATGGTAAAAGTTACTTACTAGGTTTTTCCGTTGGACAGCAGTTGTTTAAATTCATCCGCGTATTTATAGTATTGGGAATGGTCAAGATCAGTACGAAAGTCAGATGTGTACAATCACTAAGCACTTGTTGAAAACGAGTTTTAAGGTTAGACTCAAACCTCGTAATTGAAGAATTAGATAAATTACAGTAACTATTGTTATTTACTTAATTTAGATAGCGATTCTAATGTCTGGAGTAACTATGAAGGAGGCTCTCAATATGCTGTGCTTAGCCCGAAAGCCCGATTGTACCGGATCGAGTAACCTATTTGCTTTTAAGTAACTCGTAAGTTTTAAATGCACAATGCGCTCAAGCGGCTTGGACATAGCACAAAGTATCGAAATCACTTAAAAATAATTGGAAGAAGAGAATCAATAGTACTATAGATAACCTAGTAGCATGTATCATAGTAGGTAAATATTTAGTATGATTACAAAATGCCAAAATACGCATTTAGAGGCTTGTAACTTATCGCCGCCACCGCACTTCCCGTCGCTCCTGTGACCTCCGCAAAAAGAGATTTAGCAGTAGGATAATTAAAGAACGATCTGACTTCCAATAAAACCCCCTAAGACTGTCGTGCACATACATGCAAACGCCACCCTTAGTGCCAAACTCAATCTAACCTTTATACTAACAATTCTAAAGAAAAGGGGATAAGAAGACTTAAAATTACTTCCATCCTCTTTCTGGCAAAAAATCTTACCCCAAGTGGTTTACAGGTACTTTAGTTTCTTATTTCTTATAAGCTTAACAGCTGCACTATATATAAATCGATTGTTTTTATAAAGCGATTCTCTTATATACAGCTAAACGATTTCACTCCATCCAATCAAATTAGTTATTAATCCATGCTTTTTCCTGCAGTTGTCCAAAAGTTTCACACAAGTGAAAATGAACAAGATTGCTTTAGTAGTTTAACCACCAACATTTGTAGGTTGTTCCGTGTGGTATCATTACTTGTAACAACTTTAAGATGGCAAATAGACGAAATGTCATCTTTTGTGAGGGGCACCTCCAAATCAGCAGCAATCTGACAGAAAGCAGCGGGCCAATTCTCCAACGGTTCGACAGGTAAACCATGAAGATCAAGTGTTGAAGAAAGTGCATTTTATTCAAGGTAATGACATCTACTCCATAAGTTTCAAACTCGAATCTTCAAAACCCTATTCTCATCCAAGGCAGATTCAAAATCTGCTTGAAGCCTAATAATATTCGTTACATTCGAGGACGTGGTCTCCTCTAGTGCCGAGAAATACTTTAAACGATATCAACTTATATTCCTGTGATGCTTATTTCAAGTGAATTATTAAATTCCATTTGCTTGGCCTCAAAATCCTCCAACATGTAAGTGATTTTTTGAAAGTCAGACTTCTGTCCCTTAGAAAAAACCTTAGAGATTAGTGCTTCAACTGCGGGTCTCAGCGTGACTGAAGACATCCTTGGCTTACTAACACCTCGTTGAGACGAAACAGAGAAAAGAAATCCTCGATGACGGGTGCTTTCCTTGTCCAAAGATTTAGAGCAATTAGTGCAGTTAGAAACCACTGTTTTTTGTTGATGATTTCGATATCCTTAGTTGCCCAATTCAGACAGGTCCTATGTGAAAATGCATAACACTTTCGACAGTCTACAGAGTCCGCCGAGCCTCTCACTATAAAGTAATTACAAATAGCACATGACACTGTAAGGGAAACTTAACCCGCACGATACATAACAGAAGGAAATTAATTAATTTACTGAATAAAAAAGACAAAAGAAAATGACTTTATTTGTTGATTAGGAAAAGATGAACACCACTAACCATTTAGAGCATTTGCAATGTTTTAGATCATCCGGAATAAAACTATTAAAATGTAGAAACGCCAAAAACGTCATCCACAAATGACACACTAACTGCTTAATTTTGAAGCACAAATCTCTAATTTCTTTTAGCCAATAACGACGTTTATTCTTTAAGTTATTATTTAATGAAAGTGTACTTGATTTAATTAAATCATTTAATTAATGTGTCATATAAAGCATATCTTATATTTAAAAAATGGTGTTGTCTAAACCAAAAGTATAATATTATTGTTGTAAATCAATATTTATGTCAGAAATAGGAGATTTGTATTTAAAATTTAAGTTGATGGTATTTTTAAGAAATATAAAATAAAGAAAACAGATTCATAGAAACTAGGTTCGTCGCTCGTAGAATTTTTTTTTTGTTTCCGAGGACTTCGTTGTTAAATTGCAATTCTGCAGATAATAATCGGTTTTCTTCAATTCTTAAAGATAAGAATGGGGTTCTGCTGGGGTGCACACTCTCACTTACGCCTTATAAGCTTATATACCTCTGATCTTAGAAGGGTTCTTAAATTTCGTAAGTATCTTTAATATGCTGCCGAATTTAAATTGTACCTTTCCGGAACTGCTGCAGAATTAAGTAAACCTTAAGCAAAGTACTACATTGACGTTTCGCTGCAATTGCCATTTATTTACAGGGTTTTGGTCCGACATCAAAACAAAAACAATACTGTATTTGTCTTTTATATTGTCTTACATTGAATTATGATGTAGACTATTTTGGTTTACATTTCGTTTACAAGCGATATTTTATAATTCGTTCTAATTGGATTGTGGCTGCCTATGGGAGTTTCATTAAGTTCATCTTCATTCAGTATATTAACCGCGTTGTTGTTTATCTTTATTTTTGCTCGCTTCGCGACGCCATTAACACGAGTATATATTCCACGAAGGATTGTATTAATATACGAAAATATTGCCAAAACTTCACCAGTAGACGTTGTTAAAACAATTTGCTCTTCAGTTGGCATACGCACATATTTACCATTTGCTCCTTTTATTGCAAGAGGCTTACCCGCAGGAAAAGAATATTTTTGAATTTCGAATACCTGAAGCGGATTTATGCGGGGAACAAGCCTAATTAATCTAAGATTTTTAAATGTATATCCGAGTATGGATGACGGATAATGCCTGGCAGGAGGAGACCTAGTCCTGGCACGAAAAGAAGGCGCAGTAGGAGGAACAGGTCTTTTTGGAGAATGTCTTTTAGGAGTAGTAGAAGTTTCGCCACGAGAAAAATATGGATTTTTAAACGTATACCCGAGTGTGGATAAAGGATAATGCCTGGCAGGAGAAGATCTAGTCCTGGCACGAAAAGAAGGCGCGGTAGGAGAAACAGCTCTTTCTGTAGAATGTCTTTTAGGAGTAGTAGAAGGTTTGCTACAAGAAAAATATGGAATAGGGTCCCCGTTCGGTAAGCAGTCGAACTGCGAACTTAATTCTGGAAGAAGGAACATTATTAAATATATTTCAAACTGCGTTGGCACATTATAAACTCATTGTGGCAAAATTTCATAACAAGACTTTCAGGACATTGAAATATGTGTGAAAAGCTGTAATACTTTTAACTTGGGGTCCTAACTGGATACGTTCTGAATATAAAAATATAAAAGTTAAAAATATTCCGTATCCGTAAATAAATTCACCATCATTTTTCGGCTTTTTGTAGATGTTAAAAAAACTAAAGGTCATTTTATCCTCACGAGAAAAATTTCGAGGCATTGCAAATTACAATTTTTAATCAAATTTTAGTCTTTGAACTAAAAGAAAATTCAAAGGTGACAAATTTGTAAAATAGGGGGAATCAATGACGATCTGTAATGACTGTTTGATAAATAAATAATTAGAATAATTAATTCTACTTACGAATAGAATTAAAAAAAACGACCATTTTAAAAACCGTAGTACGAATGAGCCTCATTTTTTTCAAAATACAGGACTAAAAAAATAACGTGTAATTTTGAGCACAACGTAAATAGTTACTTTTACGATGTTTCATGTATATATACTAATCGAAGATATTCTTGTTTTTGTCTTCATTTGAAAGGTAGCTCGTAAAAAGCTTATCTCTTAGCATTACATAAAATTTTTAATATAATGACGGCTAATTCATCGCACGTTTATTGTTATTTTACCTTGAGAAACTTAGATAATATTTTAAATATTAAACGCTAATTAAAATCTCTGTAACATTATAGTTTAGATATGTCACAGCATAAATAAATATTTTTGTAAGGTTTAAATTTAGCAAAACTAAAACTAAACTAAAATATTTGCTACGTTCAAGGAACACCAGTTTGAAAGTTTATCTTTCTCAGCATATTCATAATTTGCGTGATTTTGTTTTCAGATCATCGCTAAATTTGGAAGATACCATCAAAAAATGTATAGAATTCATAAAATTATAAGCGAATATCAATTTTCAGATGTACACCAAGAAGGAGGATAAGTGTTACGTGAATAATAAATAATTATAATAAATTTTTAGTCGTCGAATGGAAATTTCTGTAAAGATAAAAATTCGAGTTTCGTCACCCATGTACTTCTTCTCGAAATTTTTAAAATTTAAACACGATCTTTAATTTATAATATTCTAGAAGACCTTCTCCTAGAATTCTACGATTCTAATTATCAAAAATTATACATTTCTATCACTCAAGATTAGCTAGCATTCATTTCTTTTTATTAAGTGACATAAGGTACGGATAAACGAATTCCGGTTCAAAATCTCACTTTTCAAAACTGAGATCGCGCTCTCGTGAATGAAAGAAAATTTCCAGCCAAAATCTCTATAAAAGGAAATTGCTCTTTTATTGTTAGAGATTGGATTCTTAAGCTCCAGTATAAAAACTTTTTGAAGAACATTCCAAATCCATGGCCCTTTAGCACAATTGAGGCTTTCCTAATGCTGAGATCGGGAGACACACTGCAGAGCAAATAGTACTTCAATAACTGTGTATAATATTATTTATTTAATACAAACTGAAAATATTAATAAATACCGAGAGACTTTAAGAAAAATTATGAATAACGTGAATGACTGCATGAATTTGAATTTTATGGATGTTCCAACACTCTCCCATAACAGAAGCAAGAATTATTCAGTCTTCTCATTAAACAAAAAATTCGAATCCTGCTAAACACTTGATATGTTTTGGTCCACTTAATGCTTTACTTAAAATATCAGCTATAATTTCTCCAATTGGTAGATATTTAATATTCGCTGCATATATTCGGCTTCGGTACTTAAGAGGGCAACTGTTTTTTCCTTCCTAGATTCCAAACTCACAGCGCCTCCTCTCAGTGTAAAAACGTGACCAGTGTAAGAATGTCGATCTATAGAACATATACTCGAATCAGCATTAACGTAGCATGTAAGACTATAATTAGTCTGTTGAAAAATCGAAGAACTCTTTTAGCAGCTGTCCAATGTTCCGTATCATAAGAACAAATTAATTGAATTGAATCACTGCATAGGCCAAGTTAGGCCTCGTACATGTCACCAAGTATGATAAGGAACCGATAGGTTCTTGGTAAGGATATCTTTGCATAGTTTCTATGGATATCTTTTCGGGTTTAATAAACTTTAGGTTTGATTTATCTTGATATATCTTCCTTCAGTAATCTTTATTTTCCTCTCGATGTGAGCGAATTCTATTCCTAGACAGCGGTATCAAGAACTGTATAAAGCCTCCTTTAATCGCCATACTTTGTTTCCCTTTTTTGATTTCGTGGAGCATTTTAAGAGCTTAAAAAGAATTTTTTTGTTTTCACTTGCATTTACTTGTGTAATATCATCTAAATTTTCTTATGCTAGTGTCAGATAGAACTGATGCGTTAGACCGGGGAAAATGTTTCATTATGATCTACACCTGTTCATTGAGTAAATCTTCAACCTACGAGGCAAGATTCTTTTTTAACTCTCTTCCATCGACATTTTGCTCAATTCGCAGAATTAATCGATTGCTTATGATTCTTCGATTATTAGGGTGATCGACAACTTCTTAAGTGTCGTTTTTAAGTAACGCTTCGAATTCACTGTGGATTCCATTTTTTCATTCAACAGCTGTAGGACCAGAAATTGCTTCTTTTATTGATATTTCTAGAATGATGGCTTCTTGTAGATAATCTTGATTTTGTACTGATCTAGCGATTGGAGGGTGATGCTGTTTAGTGGTTCTTCCCATTTTTCCAGTTCTAATTATTTTTGGTCTACCAGATCCTTCTCTGGCTAACGTGAAGGTTTTTTTTCTCGTTCTCTTCTTTAATATTTTCGAAATTTTTAACTCCCATTGCTTCATCTTCGCCTTTATAATTTTGGCGTTGAGAATCTTCGTCGATGTTGAGGTAGTAAATATTATTGATAAGTAGCTCGCGATCTCCTACATCTTCCCAAAAGTCTTCATCTTGGATAGAAATATATGATATTCTTTGATGATGTTCCGCCGATTCAAATTCCTGTTCTTGCTCTCTATGTTTCCTCTTTGGAAGATTAAATTCGATGACTTCAGGTTTAGGTTTTTAAGGTGGTCCAGTATCTGCAATTTCAGTATTCATTTTCTGGAGTACATATTCTGGAAAGAAGTTTTCGAATTTTCGATTAACCTCAAACTCATTGAGAAATTCGATATTGCGAGTTGCTTATATAGTTCCGTTGTCAGGTAATACATACTCTGGATGCTTTCTTTTCTTCGGAATATCTAATAAGATGCATTTTCTAGATCGTGGTGTGCATTTTCCTCTTTTTGGATCTGTGTCTAGTCTAAGAGCTTTAGACCAAAAACTCTAAAATACGACACTACAAGTAGTTTTCCTTTCCAGTTCCAGAAAGGCGTCTCTCCATTCAGAGATCTTGAAGGGCATCGATTTTGAACGTGATTTGCTGTTACCATAGCTTCTGCCCAAAAACGTGGTGGAACGTTGGCTTCAATCATCATACAGGTAGCCATTTCTATTATTGTTCTGTTTTTTCTTTTAGATACCTCATTTTGTTGTGGAGTATGTTAAAGAGTTAATCTTCTTTTATTTCCGGTTAAGCTTATGTAATTATTTAACCCTTTATTCAGATATGCAGTTCCATTCTCTGATTGCAAATTCTTTATTTTCTTACCCGTTTGATTTTCAACCATATTTTTATAATCTTTAAATGAAGATGGAGTCTCGCTTTTCTTCTTGAGAAACCTTAATTCGCACCATCGAGTATCATCATCTGCAAAGACAATCATACATTTTGTTCCCCCTAGAGCTGCTGTTCTCATTGGACCACACAAACCAGCATGGGTCATTTCTAGTGTTTCTGTGGATATTGTTGATTACTTTAGAAAGGGTTCTCGCGTCCTTTTTCCCTTAAAGTAAACTTCAGATGGTGGTAATTTCACATTTTTCACTAGCCAAATTCTATGAGTGAGATTATTGGTCAATACATCCTACAAACTTTTCTCATTCAGATGTCCAAGTCTTTTGTGCCAAATACTCATTTGCAAGATGTTTCGTTTTCACTGCTACTCAGCTGAAGAACCTGGTATAGCCCTCAACTTAATATTTTCTTTATCATTTACCACCATCCATAAAATAACTATTACCTGCATTTTAAGCTTTCAAAGGTAAATCTGCAACAGCTTCGTTCGTAACAAAGAAACTTATTTCTTTACAGCTCGTCGCTTCCGTTTTTGCTAGAAATCCTGTCTCTTCGAGGTTTCCAGTGCTTTCTCTCTTGGACCAACAATCTGCAACCTTGTGAGCAATTTTCTGACAACGAAAACACTTGATTTTCTGTTCCTCATAATTTTCCTTGAATTCCGGTTTCTTAAAGAATTTTTTTGCTGGCTACCATGGCATCTGTAACAAATTCCATAATCTTCTTCCTAAACTCACTTTCCTCGAAAATTTTAATTTTCAAAACCACTGGTGTAGCTAGCTCATCTCTTGACTTTCTTGCGCAACAACAGATTTTAAAAATAAACGAAAATATTACTTAAATGAAGCACAGCTGAGTTTTAAAAGAATTCAGGGTAATTAAAAAAATTAAAAAGAATTTCAAAGAATCAAAAGCTTTCATGATAAATTCATAAGAATTCAGGATAAAAGAAAAAATGAAATAAATTTAAATCTTTTTAAATCTTAGACAAACTACCAAATTCACTTCTCTTGATTAGATTATTTAAAATCTACTAAAAAGTTATTAAATAGCGTGAAATTCTATGAAATCTGGCGATATTTTCTGATATTCTGAAAAATTGATTAAAATACCTTAAGTTTTTAAAAAAAAGTAGTTCCAATCATTGGTACCAGAATATTTGGATTTTGAGCGTCGAAAGCCTTTTTTCTATAAATAATTTCTAAATTTAGAGTGTACGAATTAAAAATTAAAAAATGTGCCCGCATTGCAGGAACATTCTCATCGAGCGCTGCACGCGCGGCAGCATCGACAGCAGTAATTTGGCGATTGTGAATTCTCTTTTGTTAAAGCTCCTTTGCCTTTCACGAACACATTCTCATCACGTATCTCGTGCTTCGCATTCGAATCTGTCCCGCAAATAGTATGTCATTTCTACGAATGTATATTATTACAATGCATAACATTATTGGTATTAAATTGTCGCGTTTAATTTGTTTAATTGTCTCGTTTAAAACCAAGAGCATTCTTAAAAAAAACTTTTGTTATTGAAAGAATGTAATTTTAGGATTTTCTATTATTTTTTATGTATCAAATTATACATTTTATTGCAACTTTTTCGGTTTTTCAATTTAGTTTGTTTATTTTTAAAGTTATTTTTTACGATTTGAACCAAAAATGCGTAACCTAGCAAGAAGTGGTTCTAAGAAAATGCATAGATATAATGCAAACGAAAAATTTTATTACTTAAAATCAGATTATAGCTTGTTACTTTTTTACAAAAATTTATGTTTTTAATTTTGAATGTATTTTGATAACAACAGTATTGTACAAATTTTCAGATCTCTTTTGAATGCACAATTTTTCTTCATTCATCTATTCTCGTACCATTTCATCATTTTTCCAAAAAATAGATTTGTTACTGTCAATATTATTTTTTACGATTACAGCAAAAAACAAGGTGAGACAACTCAGCCGCGCCATAAACGAAAAACAACATGCCATATAACGCATATTTTTTTGCTATTTTTTTGCTATTTTTTACAAAAAAAAAACAATTTTTTTGCTCTATTAGTTTTCGAGAAAACAAGGCGCCGCTAGCTTGCCGGCAACTCAGCGGCGCCATCTACAAA
>JAAAKG020044124.1:0-18791 GCA_010014905.2 Druon quercuslanigerum
GGATGGATTAGGAGAAGAATGGATGAAGGAGTTGGAGGGTGCTAGGGGAGCGAGTGAGGGTGAATGAAAGAATGCATTTGAAAAAATGGTAAATTGGAGTACAAAAAAAGTGGAAAAATAAGGAAACGGAAGTCTTCTAGATTAGAAGCGTAAAGATTGTAAGTAATGGATATGTAATAGCATAAGTAGACTAAGATGCGTGTGCGTTCTCATTCTCTCTCTCTCGCTTGCAAATGCACTCTCGCTTTCTCCGCGTTGTTTATTATTTTAGCGGAAATATTGTAAGGAATGGAAGTCATGTAAACCCTTAGGGCACACATTATGAATAAAGAAGAAGAACTGATGTGAAAAACCGAGTACATTTCCAACAGAGCCATATAAGAACCGGTTATAAGTTTTCTAAAATGTCGGATACAAACGTTATTTCACCTCAGATAGAAACCAAGTCAATGAATTTATTTTAAAATTTGAATATAAATTTAAAATGTGTAAAAAAAATATTTAAAAAATCTTAGTTAGCTCTGGCTTTTCAACGAAAAAGCTTGGCTGAGATTTTGTCGACAGGATCCAAACGATTCATTAGCTTAGTTGGTTAGAGCATGCATTATATTGAGGTTGAGACTTAGATTTTAGGTAGTTTAGGTAGGGTTCGAATCCCCAGCGAGTGAGATTTTTCAAAGCGATTGAGCGTGCAATTATGTTCGTAAGTGATCGTGCATGCAATTGTATAATTTAAAAAATAAATTAAGTGCAGTGATAAGTGAGTATTTTAAAACGCCGGATACAAACCTGGTGGACAGCACACAGCTCCTTATCAGACCCATGTATAGACCGGGTACGGACATTATTTTGCACCGAATAATGCACAAATACCGGGTTAAATCGGGGAGAAAGACCGGGTATACTTCCGATAGAACCAGATAAGAATTATGTATAAGTATTTTAAAGCAACGGACACAAAGCTGGTGGAAACCACACAGATCCGGATAAGACGCATGTAGGAACCGGATACGAACATTATTTCACAGCAAATAGACCCCGGTTAAATATTCTGAATAGACCGGGGTGAAAAACTGGGTACACATCCGATAGTACCAGATAAGAACCGGTTATTAGTGTTTTGAAACGCCGGATACAAACCTTGGAGAAACTACACAGCTCCGGACAAGACCCATGTAGGGACCGGGTGTTATCGTTATTTCGCCCCAGATAGAAACTGGGTCACCTATCGGGTATAAACCAGGGGCAAAAACCGGGTACATTTCCGAAAGAGCCGGATAAGATCCAAGTTCTAAACCGTTCTTATCTGGATTATTTCCGTAATTATAAGAGGGGATATAACATGTAAGAGAAAAATGCTCTAATTTAATTTACAATTAAATTAAAAGCTATTTGCACTAACTTGAATTTTTCTGTCAAAATTAGTCAAAATTTCTGATAGAAACGGAATTCTTCGGATGCAAATCTCGGAAAGAATCTGAAAAAACCTTGCACAAACCTATCCGCAATTTCATTTTCGAAATGTTTACCAGGGGTACAAAGTAGTAATGCACGTCGATACGAGAAATTAATTTGTCCCGCTCGATATCGTTCGGAATCGACTGCTATTTTTAGCACGATCATCTCTTGTATTCAATTGTTAATATCGGATGGGATCGTCTCAAAATTTCTCGCGATATTGAACGAGTATCCCGGAAAAGTCAAGTGACATAAAAAGCTGTCAAAGTAGAACTCATTTAAATCTTGAAATTTGGGAGAATGGAAACCGAAATAGAGAAACTTCTATAAATCAGGAAAGCAGAAGAAGAGTTTAGGAGAGGTGAATCTCATTTACCTTTTCTTGCGCTAAAATAACAAATAAAGTAAAATTAAAATTCTTGATAAATTTTATTTGTTTATTTATCTTCATTGCATAGCTGTATGATAATGAAAATGAATTTCGTGATATTTTATTACACTTTAGAAAATAAAAAAAATTAAAATAATATTAATATATGAGTGTCAGTGATGAGCTATCGAATGCGCAACAGACTGAGGATACAATGCGGTCCCTTAAAAAAAGAAAAAGGAAGCGCTTCAAGCTGTTTTCGAATATAGTTTCACCCTGGAAAAAGAGAAATTTGCAAAATGCAAGCTTTATCTCAGGATTATCGAAATGAAAGACGGAAATACCACAGAAGTAACGCAACGCATATTAAGTTGCGGCAGCATTTTCAAAGGGCAGGATCCGGACTAGTACCGTAATTTGTTGCTATTTTGTTGCTAATTTGTTGTGCAAAAATTAATTTTGTCACTCATGCCGTTTCCGAGAAACGCGTTGCGCCACACCGTAATAATAAGCTACGGCAGCAACATGCACTTACTCGAGAACGGAGAGAGCTATTGATACGAGCCTGGCGGCATATTTTGTTGCTATTTTGTTTCTGAAAGATAGCATGACCCCCGAATCTCGAAACCAACCCCTAAGTGTCGAACCCACCAACCCCTTGGCGGTATTAAGCTACGGCAGCGCCGGAGAGCTATTTCGTGAACGAAGAGAGCTATCGACATGCGGTTGGCGGCGTATTTTGTTGATATTTAGTTGCTGAAAGATAGCACTACCGCCAGATCCCGAGACCCACCCTTAAGTGTCGAATTCGCCCCCGGCATCGTAGTATTAAGCTAACAACTAGTTGGTGCAAGATGCCCGAATGCCCTGCTTTTGAAAGTCATTCCCAGTCCCCAATTCAAAAACGAAATCAGCTATCGAAATGAATTTTGCTTCTAAGTTATTGCTGCAAGATCCTCCGATTTCAAATTCCACTCTGAATCGCCGCACTCACCGACGTTCTCGTAAGATTTGGGTAATATTTTCGTTATATTTATTCGTAGGTACACAGAAAAAAAAGATTGTTTAGCGCAAATATAAAGGTTTGACTGCGCTTTCTTGAAAATATCTATTAATAGTTAGTAAATTTTTTAACTGTTACTAAATTATTACATAATTGCAGCCAAATATAAAAGTATACGTACATAAATCCAAATACAAAGTTAGGTTTTTCAATTCCATATCCTTTTTAAGAGTACGCTATATGATTTATGCAGTCTTTGCTTTTTTATTCAGATACTTGCCAAGCCTGTGGTTGTAAAAGTAATCAATGAAATCGTAACCTGTTCGTTGCAATTTATAAATACATTTTTCAATCTCTTATTATTCTACAATGTTCGCAAAACATTGCCGAACAAATGAAACTAACTTAAATTTTTTTAGTGGATCGATAATTTTTTCCAGTGACGAGTAAACATTGTCTGGGCCAATGATCGAAGGAAAAAGCAATTTTGTCAAATATTCTTTGCAATTCATTACATATTTTGTTTGAAAACTGAAAAATGAATTTAATTGTACCCCACTGTTTTATTATCGCTATGTAGATAACACGGTTTTATGTATAAAACGGGATCATGTCGACAGAGTTTTAGAAATTTTCAACAAATATAATTCTCACCTACGATTATTTATAACCTTATTGATAGAGCTACTTTACTCGCGCAAAAGAATGTTCATTTTGAAAATATCAAAAATGTTAAAAATATTCTACTACATAATGATTACCCCATTGATTTTATAGAAAAAGCCATAAAAACAAGATTACGTAAAGTAAGTATTATTACGTAAGAAAGATTAGGGTGGCTTTCGGAATCACGGCATTGAGGCATCTTGTAGCAAAAAATAAAAAACAAAATACCCCGCCAACCGCATGTCGATAGCTCTAACCGTTCCCGAAATAGCTCTCCGGTGCTGCTATAGCTTAATACCGCCAAGTGGTGGGCGAGTTCGACACTTAGGGGTGGGTCTCGAGATTCGGGGGAGGTGCTATCTTTCAGAAACAAAATAGCAACAAAATACGCCGCAAACCGCATATCGATTGCTCTCCGGTACTTCCGTAGCTTAATACCGCCAAGGTGTGGACGAGTTCGACACTTAGGGGTATGTCACGACATCCGAGGGTGGTGCTATCTTTCAGCAACACAATAGCAACAAAATACCCCGCCAACCGCATGTCGATAGCTCTATCCGTTCCCGAAATAGCTCTCCGGTGCTGCCATAGCTTAATACCGCCAAGTGGTGGGCGAGTTCGACACTTAGGGGTGGGTCTCGAGTTTCGGGGGTAGAGCTATCTTTTAGCAATCAAATAGCAACAAAATAGGCCGCCAACCGCATGTCGATAGCTCTCTCCGTTCCCGAAATAGTTCTCTGGTGCTGCCGTAGCTTAATACCACCAAGGGGTGGGCGGGTTCGACACTTAGGGGTTGGCTTCGAGATTCGGGGGTCATGCTATCTTTCAGCAACAAAATAACAACAAAATATGTAGCCAGGATCGTATCGATAGCTTTCTCCGTTCCCGAGTTAGTGCATGTTGCTGCCGTAGCTTAATATTACGGTACAGCGCAACGCGTTTCTCGTAAACGGCATGAGCGACAAAGTTAATTTTTGCGCAACAAATTAGCAAAAAAATAGCAACAAATTACGGTACTAGTCCGGATCCTGCCCTTTGACAAATATTCTGTTAAATTATTCGCCCCTATTATCGGCGCTTTTGGAGGTGCGAAGGTTTTACTGGTTAATAGCCTGAGAAGCATACCTGCGTGTTAACAATATGCTAAAACACTTACGGAGAAAATGCAGAAGGCGTTCGTCCTTGAGTCGCTCCGTGTCCTCAGGGTGCACGAGGCCCTCATTTCTTTCAAAGTGCTTATTTCCAAAAGTTAAAAGAACGCCAGTGAATAAAATTTACGAAGCTTATTAAAAAAATTCTTATTAACTTCATTTCAATATTTACAACTTACACGTTTCAACCCGCAATTAGAAGCCTATATTTTTTAAAGTATGCACCTTTAAAGATTTCAATTAAGTTAAACAAGAATAATTTTAATAAAATTGAAGCTTACCTTATATGTAGCTTTATGGCCATGTACCAGAGTGTTATAGAAAAATTAAAAGTTTTAAGTACAAACTAGTTAACCAAAAAAATCGGAATTTTCCAGGAGAGGAAAATAACATCGTTTAAAATCGAAATCAACATTAAAAGGGAAAACAAAAGTTCATTCCTGAGCTGAACTGTTTCTAAATTCAAGACAAAAATGTATGATTAACCATTATCCAGTTCTAAGAAATATAATGTAGAAGCTGAAAATCTCAAAGTCACAGGGAACTAAAGCTCGAATAGGCTCGGTTGCGTATCATGATAAAAGTTAGAACTTTCAGTAAAAACAAAAAATAAAACTCAATCCAGAGGTATGTGAAGGCTGAATAAGCAGAAAAATTTTCTTTCAAAAAATTTATTCTGTTTCTGGAAAATACAGATTTTGCATGCCGGTGTCGTAGTGTACTGGGCGATTGCTACTGACAGGTCTATAGAAAGAAGACACGTACATGTTTTTTTTATAAATGAAGCACACTAATTTTTAAATATTTACAATCAACAATGAAAACAATAAAAACATTAGAGAAATCATAAAAAACCGAAATCAAGAGGTCAAACTTCATTTCATCGTTCTAATGTTCGTTTCATCGTTCGGTCTTACGATCCATTTAAATAATAGAATTTCAAGGTTAGTAATCAAAAGAAAAATTATAACAATGTTAGCCTTGTACAGGTATAAGCTAACCTAAAAAGTTTTTGAGTCAAATTTCTAACAGAACAAAATTTTTCATGAAGATGGATGAACATAAAAATGTGTTGATTGCGACAAGTCCTTTTAGTTAACAAGGACTTTTCGCAGAGCGAAAAATAATGTTTTAAAATTTGCAGAATAGTTTGCGTTTGAGTGACTTGAAAGCAGATACAAATCTCACAGCTTACCTGCAGCAAATGAATTAAACTATATAAAATTTGTGCACGAATCTCGAAAAATATCAACAGATTCTTGCGAAATCCTTTTACAAACAGGGGATCACTGCGATAGATTTAGAATTAATGCCAGCCTCGTGATATTGAATCAACTATTTTGAGATGAAAAACGTATAATTTGAAAGCTCCTGTTAGAATTTACTTACTTGAAATAAAGTATCACGAATGATTGAAAAAATGATACAATGATGACATGAACATTTACTTTCTGGAACTCTTAAATCAAAAGTTAGTGATGTAAAAAATGTAAAAAAAATACAAAAATTAATATAGTTAAGAGAAATCGAGGATGATATGTTGCTTTCTAGCATTTTTACACTGTAAAAAACTTTATATTTAAAACCGTGTCTAGACGTGTAGATTATAACTTTGAACCTTCTAGAACACTGCAACAAGGAGGGAGATATTTATACTTGATAAATGCACTAAATCATATGTTGTATGTAAAGGTAAGAGAGAAACAAAGATGGATAGAGAAAGAGAAAGAGAAAGACTCAAAAAATACTAACAGATTCTTTAGAGGTCCTTTTACATACAGTGGATTACTGTAACAGATTGGGAATTTTATATTGATATAGCTAGGATGTAAAATAAACTATTAGCAATTAAGACCTAGTAGGTTTCCGTAATAATATTAAATCAACTATTTGAGATAAAGAACATATAATTTGAAAGTTGTTGCTACCATTTATAAAATAAATCAGCTACATAATTATTAGATTTGACTGTAAGAAACGTTGAAATCATCTTTCAAATTATAAAATCAACTGCTGAAAAGATTTAATTTACTTACTTGAAACATTAAAATCTAATGCATGGACACTGTGAATCAAAGATTGCAAACGACAAAGTGAAGTATTAACTACATATATTAAAATATGCTATTATATGCAGTGTGTCCAAAACTTAAGTGTCGAGACTTATATGACTATATAAAAATTAAATAAATAAAGCGAAAATTCCTTTTCTAAAAATCAGTTGAAGCTATAGATTTAGAGATACAAAAGATTTAAGCTGCACCAATTAAAAGCGCAGTAAAAACAGTCGCATGTGTGTGATCGGGAGTAACACTTATTGTAGTGACCGCTGCCCGTATAAGTCACGACACTTGAGTCTGGGGCACCTAGTATAACAAGTTGAAAATCTTGTTTTTTCTTGGAATAGAGTGTGCCGGCATCAGATACGCTGATTTTACTTCTAGTTATAAATAGAGGATGATGAGGAAAAGGAGGAGGAGGATGGAGGAAAAGGGACGGACGAAGGAGGAAGATGATACGATAATATTACAGTTCAGTAGTTACTGAAAATATTAGATTTCGATGGAAAAAGAAACGAGGACATTGTCTTTCAAACAACACCAAAAACTAAAGAAACTGTAGTTAATACCTTGCTTCTGTCTACTGGATGTATTTCTCCACTGTAGGTGCTGAATTCTATGCTGAGCTTGATAAATCACCATCATCATATAATATCGACTTTATTGAAGTCTTAAATCAACATTTAACAATAAAGAAGACTAATTTAATAATGATAATAATAATTCTTATCGTGAAGTATCAATTATATTAAAGTCTGCTGTTATATAAAAGTTGCAAATAATTATTTTTTCTTAGATCCAACATTTTTAGTTTGGTTAAATAAGTCCAGTTAAACGGATAAGGAAATCTGATTCACATAATCGTGATCATACTTTTGAGTCAACTATGTCAACTTAGTAAACAAAAACTTAGTTTTATTAACAAGAGGTCTTTGGTTAACAGAGATTATCATAGAGTCCGCCACCCTTAGATATTCTGCTTTTCTTATAGTTGCAACAACGTTTTCTCCTGTCGAATCTTGAATTATCCTAAATCAAGTTAAATAAGCTCTTAAAATTGATGTAGAAGAATGAGAAAAGAATAGAGGAGGAGAAGGAGAAGGAGAAGGAGAAAAGGGTGGAGGAGGAAGGGGGGATATGATAATTATTTAGTTAAGGTAAGGGTGAGGGGAATCAATCATAAAATTTCAAAGGTCTCTCGCAGTATAAAGTCATTGGAAGAATCTAACAGACTTGGCGAGAAACAAGCTATTCAGGAAGCTTGGAAACCATCATTCTCTCAACTGAAAAATCTATCGTGCATTACTCTGACATGTAAAGATGAATTGGAACCGCAGCACGACACTGTTGTGTATCAGGCTCGTCGGCCTTCGAACATCCTGGATGGGCGTGGCTGTTTGGGCTGCCAATTGAAATACTTTACTTCTTATTTTGGGGCTTCCGTGAAGTCCATTCTTCTATATTGATCGATTTCATGTCTCAGATTAGATGCACGCATCGTCCTCCTGAGCGCAACAGCAGCATCGCGCAACGGGCTCGTCGGCCTTCGGCATCCTAATTAGGCATGATTATTTTCTCGTTTAGGGCTGATGTTCCGCCGAATTCATTTCCGCCTTCTTCTGTTGCAGAATTGTTTGCGTCCACAGTCAAAGAAAGTGTGCTCTGCGTCATCGCGATCGTCTCCGCAGTAGATACACTTCGGACTCTGCACCTTTTTCATCATATGGAGGTAGGCTCGAAAATAGCCGTGATCCGAGAGAAACTGTCTTAGGTAATAGTTTACCTCTCCATGTGTACGGCTTATCCACACAATTAGCTCAGGGATAAGTCTTGCTGTCCATATGCCCCATCGGCCGTTCTTCCACCGTTGTTGCCAGCATTCTTGTGTTGCCTCTTGCACAGCTGCTATTCTTTGTCTGTACTTTTTTTGTTTTTTTGGGCGTCCGTCCATATGTCACCACTGGCACTTACATTCGTAGAATATAATCGTAGGAGATGTTCGAGAGATCTGGTCCTAGGATAGACCCCTGGACATCCCCAGTTGCAATCTCCCTCATTCTAGTACTATCTGTTGTTCTGTACGTTAGCACACGACCTTCAAGGTAACTCCTGATCATCCGCAAAAGATATTGTAGAGTTTTAAACTTTTTCAGGGCTTGAAACATATCTGGTCCACCTGGCCGAGTTGAAAGCGTTTTTAACTTCACTGTCGCCAGAAGGACGATCTTCCTCGAATGATGGTTTCTGCTGTGCACCGACCTGATTGTGTTTACGAATTCTTGCACCGCTTGTACCGTAAAGCGTCCTTTCCTGATGCCATACTACCTCGAAGAAAGGTCTCCAGTCTCTTGAACAGCCGCTAGAAGGTGAGGCTTTAACAGCTTTTCCAGGAGCTTGCCTGTTGTGTTCAGCAAACACAAGGGGCGATATGCTCTCGGTGTTCTGGGGTCGCCCTTGTCCTTTGCTGATCAGCACCAGTCTCTGTGTTTTCCATTGCTGGGGGAACACTCCTTCGCTGAGACAAGCCTTGTAGGCATTGAGCAGCACTTGCGGGCAAGCGTGTACTATTGCTTTTAACGCTTTTTCTGGAACTCCTTCTGCAACCGCAAGTTCTTCTGTACTGAAGAACGATATGTCCCTTCTCCGCAATCATCTCTGCCTCATCTTGTCTCACCACGTGGTGGGGAAGAGATTGTCGACAATGTTGTCAATAACTGCGGGCTCCATTCCTTCACTTGCCGACATACCTTTTAGCTTTCGGGTTACAGTTCTATATCCCAGGCCCCAGGGGTCATTATTCACCTCTTGAGCCAGGTTTGTCCAATTCTGAGACTTGCTTTTTTTAATAGCTCTCTGTAGCTCTTTCTTGTGCAGCTTGAATTGGACATCCGCTTGGGTTGACTCCGTGTTGACCTTTTCGCGCCTCGCTCGTGTTGCCTTTCGCCTGCTGAATAGGCATTGGCGGCCGAGTGCGGCAACTTCCTCACACCACCAATTGGCAGAGCGCCTTTCTTTTCTTCTTGGCATGGACTTGTTACAAGCACGATGCACTACTTTCATGGTCGCCTCTACATGGTGCATGGTGTCCAACATGCACAATGGCCTGTAGGATGACGGAGAGCTCAGATCGCCCTTTCCTTTGCTAATCAGTACCAGTCTTTGCACCTACCATCTCTTGGGGAAACATCCGGTTATTAGGCAGCTGTTGTACATATTCAACAGAAGTTGGGGGTTACATCATTCCACACACTTGAGAGCCTCTGATGGAATACCATCTGGGCCGGCGTCTTTTTTTTGCAGGAGCTGACAGCTTGACGGAGTTCTTCTGCCTCAAACAGTGGAATATCTGTAGGGATCTCTATATATGAATGTTCTCCCACGTCCGTTGTTGGAAAAAGCGAGTCCACGATTTTACCCATCGTTTCCTCCTCGCTTCTTAGTGGTGCCGTGGTGGGCCTTAATTTTCGGGTAACGATTCTGTATTTGAGGCTCCAAGGATCGTTGTCTACCTCCTTTGACATGGCCATCCAGCCTGCACGTGGGCTTTTCGGCGTAAAAAAAGGAGACTCTCCTCGTCTGAGCTATTTCCTCCGACCACCAGTAAGCCGGGTATCTGTTATCGTGTTGACTCTTCCGAGGCATGGCAGTGTCGCATGCCCGTTGACTGAGAGCTCTTTGCCTCTTTGTAAGCGCATTTGTAAATTTCTCCTCATTAAGCTGAGCAACATTCCACCTCTTCGGTTTACGAATGTGCATTTTGGGGGCTTTATTCTTCGTCTGAATGTTGAACGTGATGTATTGATGATCACTACCGGTGTATTCCTCCATCACCTTCCAGTTCGTGACGTTCCTCGCAAGTTCTTCGGCGGCGAAGGAGACATCTGGTGTCTCTCTCTCTCCGGGTCGTCTAAATTTCGATGCGCCAGTATTTAGAACCATCAATCCTCTTCTAGCCGCCATATCCACTATACCTTTCCCTCTAGAGTTCGTCTTTGGCATTCCCCACTCTAACGCTTCCACGTTAAAGTCGCTGGCTACCACGATGTCGATGTCCTGGATAGCTTCATTCAGGGCTTCCAGTTTGGCCTAAAAGTCCTTCATCATTTGTGGTCAACCACAGGTACACGTATCAAGTTCATCACTTATATCGCTGCCTTACCAAGAGCGTCCTTATACCAGGTCGGATGATGATGATTTTTTTTTGCTTTTCTGATTTTCTGATTTCTGGTGAAAAATGTTCTTATAACACACCGAGAAGGGTCCGCACTTCTCGGTAGCGTGGGGCTATTGATAGCAACACTACAGCGATCTTAGTATATATAAATATAGGCAAAGATCTTAATTGATCACTATAATGATGCTACCAACGACCCACTAAAAAACACCACCCTTTCTCCTTGGCATAGTTCCCCCCGGAACCTCTTTTGCATTACTTTATGGGGGTGCCATTTTCTAGCTGTGCCACGGCTCTCCTCTTCTATCCCAGCTTGGGCTTCCTCTGCAGGTCTGGGCTTTTTATCGGACCCGCCCAGCTATGCGTTTAGGTTGTACGTCCGGGAGGCCATATGGCCCTCTTTGCCACATCTCCAGCAGGCTCCCTTTCTGTCGGGACCCTGGCAACCGACTGCCATATGGCGAAAGCCTAGGCAGCTGCAGCACCTCTGGACCTCCGTCTTTCTGCGCAATTCTATGTAGATTCCCTTGAAGGATGCTGATCATGGTCTTTCATGTCTTCTAACTCGGTCAAGAGCCTCTCTTAATGCTTGGCATTTGCCTGACTCAGAAATGTGACACCGCTGCTGTATATCTAAATTGAGATATGTACACAGAACAGAATTTGCATTAGCCTCGCATGCTGCGCCCTTGTGATCAGTACTGGCGCATTTGTAGCACTGATTCTTTCTGTCGGGTCCTTTGCATTCACGTGCCTGATGACCATATCCCAGACACCTGAAACAGCGTGTGACCATGGTTCTCTTTCTGACGCGACATTTGACCCATCCGACCTTGATGCGTGCAGTTTTAAGTAAATGCTCAGCTGCCTTCTCATCTACATCTGCTATCGCCATGATCTGGCCTCTACTGTTGGGCTTCGTTAGGTTGACTTTGAGCTCTCTTATGTACTCGTCGAGATCTCGTGTCAATGCTTCTCTGAATTATTTTTCTGTTGAGAGGATGTCCAGATCTCTTCTTTCTAGAAAAGTCCGCGGTACCTTATTTACGACTGTGCCCTGATCTCCCAGCGCACTTTTAAGTTCTTCTGTGAAATCCTTCTGATTTTTGGAATCTTCGCCTAACTCTAGCAAGACAAATCCAGCTCTCGTCTGACCTCAGTATTTGTTATTACTTTTGTCAGTAGTCTTTTTAATTTCTTATTTTTCACTGCTTTCGACAACACCGGCGCTGCGTAGAGCAATTGCGAGTGAACCACACTTGATAGGAGCGCTCATTTTGAGGTACGTAGACCTCCAATGTTGGGCATAATACCCATTAACGCACTTTCAGTCTTGCTTTTTTTCTGAGTCGCTTCATTCACTTGTCTAGCAAAGTTTAGCTTTTTGTCGAGTAATGTACCTAAGCAATTGACAGCAGGACTAGGGTCTATTCTAACTCCTTGTATGGAGAACCATACAGGACGAAGTTTCCTTCTTTTGGTGACCAATAGGACTTCAGTCTTTTCCGGAGCTAGCTTTAGTCCGCTGCTTTCTAGCTCACTTAGAACTATTTGCATGGCTGCATTTGTTGTGTTTATTAGGGTTTCTTCCATCCTGGCAATCACAACCAACACAATGTCGTCTGCATATCCGACCATTTTTACATCTTTTGGGAGTTTCATCTCTAAGATCGGATCATAGAGTACATTCCACAGGGTCGGCCCGAGGATCGAGCCCTGCGGGAAGCCTTTTTTGTAAGCCTTATCACCTCATTGACTGCATCCGCTGTTTGTCTGCCCCATCTGAAACCGTACTGATTGTTTGAAAGTCCTCCGGTACTCTCTATCTCTCTATTTAGTCTTGCTAGGATAAGTTGTTCATATAATTTGCCTTCCGCGTCAAGAAGACAAATTGGTCTGTATGATGACAAATTTTTTTCTTGTATGTCCCTTTTTTCAAAAGCACAAATTTCACGATTTTCCACATTTCCGGCAAAAGGGCGTTACTCGCTAGAGAATTACAGACTTCGAGAAGATATTCTGTGTTTGTATTTACATTTTCTTTTAGCATTTCGTCTGAAATTCCATCTGGTCCTGGTGCTTTGTTGTCCTTTAGGCGCTCAAATATGGCTATTATCTCCGCTAGTATGAAAGGATGAACATATACCTGCTCTTTGAACACAAAATCAACCGGCTCATGTTTTGGGAAGAGATGGTCTACTACTTCCATCACGAAGGTCATCTGTAGCTATGGTTTGGGGGGAAGCCTGTCATTTTCTTCATGGCAATTTTATATCCATTTCCCCACACATATTTGTCTACCTCTTCACATACTGCCTTCCATGATGCCTTTTTGGCCTTTCTTATGCTATATCGCAGACTTTTTTTTAATTTCAGGTAGAGTACCCACTTTTCCAGTATGCCTTCTTGCTTTGTTGCATTCTACGCGCAATTGTGCGATTTCCTCATTCCACCAGAATGCATTTTTTCTCCCAGGAATTATAAGTTTCTTTGGCATGATCTCAATGCAAAGTTTTTTCAATACGTTTGAGAAACCTTCAGCCGAAATCGTATTTTCCCTGACTTCAATTTCACCAGCCATTTGGTTTAGGATTTGTTTGTCCAGGCTTGCCACACACCATCTGAAACATTTTCTTCTTTTAAGAGTCTTTTTCTTTTTTTTCTTTCATTGTATTAAAGATAATAAATTTGTGGTCACTCAGAGATTCGCTGTCACTTACCTCCCATCGTTCCATTTTTTTTCTAACGTCTTCTGCAGGAAAAGTTAGGTCCAACACTGAGGAATAGCCCCGCGCTTGGTATCTCGGCTTATCGCCTACGTTTAAGATTACGAATTCGTTCTTCGCGACTCATTCCACAACGGTTTAGCCTCTGGTATCCGTATAATGCGTACCCCATAGTGGCGACTTCGTATTAAAATCTTCTGCCACGATGGCGCTTTTCTTATTAGTACGAATTCGTGTCGAGTAGCAACTATAAACAGTTATTCCCTCCGTTTCGATGTTGGAGAAACCCGAGCCATATCCGTGATCCTCAATTACCATCCTACCATGTAAGACCTTAATTGCTGTGTCAAATTTTGCGTCATAGACAATGTCTGTTCTACCTGCTATGGCCAGTTGGTTTGATTCGTTAATAGTGATAGTAATTTTCTATCCTGAGTGCGTCCGCCCATGTTTCGACTCCTTCCAGCAGGATAGATGTGGTGCACGACATTAACAACCGGCGTTGTTGCCATCTCAGCAGGTCTCTTCTTAGCTCGCTGGGCTTTACGGAGTTAAGAAAAGCAGACTCTCCTCGTCTGAGCTATTTCCTCCGACCACCAGTAAGCCGGGTATCTGTTATCGTGTTGGCTCTTCCGAGGCATGGCAGCGTCGCGTGCCCGATGAATGAAAGCCATCATTTGCTCCACAACAGTTACAGGGTCTTCTTTCATACCCGGACCTCTCTGTATTCACTGCTTTTCTTTGCCTCTTTGTAAGCGCATTTGCAAATTTCTCATCATTAAGCTTAGCAACATTCTACATCTTCGGCTTACGAATGTGCGTTTTGGGGGCTTTATTCTCCGTCTGAATGATGAACGTGATGTATTGATGACCACTACCTGTGTATTCCTCCATCACCTTCCAGTTCTTGACGTTCCTCGCAAGTTCTTCTGAGGCGCATGAGACATCTGGTGTCGTCTCTCTCTCTCTCTCTCTCTCTCTCTCTCTCCGGGTCGTCTAAATGTCGATGCGCCAGTATTTAGGACTCTCAGTCCTCTTCTGGCCGCCATCTCCATTATACGTTTCCCTCTAGAGTTCGACGTTGGCATTCCCCACTCTAACGCTTCCGCGTTAAAGTCGCCGGCTACTACGATGCCTCCCTCCATGTCCTGCATGGCTTCTTCCAGGGCTTCCAGTTTGGCCTGACAGTCCTTAATCGGTTCATTTTGGGTGAGGTAGACGCTCACAAAAGTGATCCGCCCACCTCTAACCCAAACAAATCCTTCACAAAAGCCGTAGTCATTCACTAGTATACGCATCAACTTCAGCACCCATATCGCTGCCTTACTAAGGGCGTACTTATACCAGGTCGGACTATTTTTATCCTGGTATTGCTCGCTTAAAATTAGCACATCAACCTACTTTTCATACTTGATGTGTCCGGTCGCGCCGCACCGAAGACACGCTCCTGTCCTGTCTGGACCCTTACAGTTTATAAAACATTGCTCATAGCCGAGACATTTAAAGCATCGCTCCACCTGTGTCCTTCTTCTTATTTGGCAACTTACACACCCTACCTTTATATGATCCGTCTTAAGCAGATTGTTTGCCGCTTTTTCGCTAATTTCTACCACAGCGAATGACTGGCCTCTGCTGTTAGGCTTGCTGACGTCGACCTTGAGATCCTCTGCAGGTTCCTTCAGATCTCGTATCAGGGCCGCCTCAACCTCTTTCCGGGTAGCATAGGCATCCAGATCTCTGATCTCCAGGGATGTTTTTGGGATCATGTTCTGGACTGATCCGTTTTCCCCAAGCACGTTTTTAACGGCTTCCGCAAACTTATTGCTGTCCTTAATGTCCAGTCCTATTTCAAGCAAGACATATCCGGTTCTTGTCTGTCGGGTCAAGGTGACAACCGTTCCCGTGTCTTCTGGTTTAATGCTGCCTCGTATATCTCCTAGCACCTGAGCGTAGGATTTTCCCTGCAGCGGTTTTATAAGCAAGGCCTCTGATCTGGCTTTTGCAGTCTTCCTCTTCTTTTTCTGCTTCTGTGTAGCCTGCCCCTCAGCTTTGTTTGGTTTGATCTATTTTTCAACCTTCTTTTTCTTTTTATTAATGACTTCCGTCCACACTGGAGGTGAAACTACGTCCTTGATCCTGTTTTCCATTGGAGTGGCACACTAATTCTCCGCTGGACTCGAGGCTGCTCTTTTGTTGCTTATACATCGCGGCGTGTTAAGACTTCTTTGAGCCTGTTTCCCCGGTAGGCTCGAACTTCTCTCTAGCGCTTTCATCTTATTTTTTAGTGCGCTCTGAATTACTTCAAAAGCTTCAATGAGCTTTGGGACCCCGCTTTTAATGTCCGTATTGACATTTTTCTGTCTATCAGCTGCACCTTGCATGATGACCAGTGTGGCCAACATTTTCTTGCAGCGTCTTCTCTATAGTAGCTTCCGCTGTCAGGAAATTCTCCTGAAGCGTCGGCTCCTTGGATTAACTAAAGGTCTCTCTGCCCCATAACTTAATACCGAGCATACCAGCGTAGCAAATAACCACATTGTCCTTCTCCAATTTTTTTAACCTTCTTTTTCCTATTCCCCATAACTGTTTTATTATCCCTGCTATTTTTTTAATTCTTTTTCTTACATGAACTCTATGATCTCCAGTTTTTTGCTAAATATATCCCGAATATTTAAACTCCTTCACTTCTTCTATCTTTATTCCCTTCCATCTCCCCGTCCATTCTTTCTATCTCCCCCCTCTTTTTCTATACCTCATTATCTTTCTATTTTCTACATTCAAATTCAGCTTTTTCCCATATAAGTATTTCTCTAATCCTGTAAGTAGGCAGATATTTCCGACCAAAATTATAAAATTTAGAGCATTTTCCAAATTTGAAATTTTATTTCTTCAAATTTAAAAAATTTTTATCAAACTCTCTCATAGATAGGTAGAAGATTTGCAAATTATCTTAATAAAATTTTAAATCTTGATGGAAATTAGAAATGTTATATACTTTTGGAAATTTTTTGAATGTTCAGAAAAATAGATAAAAAAAATATTTTTCTGAAAGATTAGTAAATTTTATTTACATTTTTTTACTAGACATTAAATATATTTAGAAAGTATCTACGGCAAACTTATTGATTAAACGAAAATTCAAAAAGGTAGAGCTTTTTCAAAATTTGAATAAATTTTCTGTATGAGTTATAGAAATTTTTAGTCAAATTTTCTGATACACGGCAAAATGACTTACAATATATCCTAATGACATTTTTAAATTTGATAAGAATTTAAAAAGTTATATGCTTTTAAAAATTTTACAAATTTTCAAAAAAAGAACACAAAGAATTTTTAATAGGTTAAAAAATATAAATCCAAATTTCTACTAGATATAAAATATATGTATTTCGAAAATATTCTTATACAATTTCTTAATGAGATAAAAGTTCAAAAAGTTGGACTATTTTACAAAATATGCAATTTTTGTTTTCAACAGATGCGTAAGTTTAAAGCCTTGTTTTTAGTAGATTTGAACAATATTTACAAATTATCTTGATATGTTATAATTTATGGTCTTCATTTCTTAGAAGTTTAAATCACAGTTTTCGATTTAAGTTATAATATTTATGATATTGCAAAAAATGTAGTTAAAGTGTACACATTTAACTTACGGCAACGAGCGCGAAGCGCGAGAGCGTACCCGCGCGCTCAAACTTGGCGCGAAGTGCTGAGCGCGCAGCGCACAATGTGCCCGTGACGCATATTTTTTTGCGTAGTATTTTCAAATAATAAAACCGAAATGACAAATGCTAACACAAAATGTTTTAATAATATTTTTGAAGGAGCTTTAGCATAGGATTTTCGAGAAATAAAAGCAGAACCTCAAGTTTTTTCAAAAACTGCTTGAGGAAACAGTGGCCGATATGTTAAAAAGCTTTCATTCTTCTTTTGAGCTTTCTTCAAGTATATGTCTTTGGTTAACAAACTCTCTCTTCCTTTTAGAATACAAAAAAGTGCGCCAAAGCCCGAAAATATAATCCGTCTATGTTTTTTAGAGTTATCATGTTCTCTGACATACAGGCAGACAGGTGCCATCGCCAAAAATTTATTTTCGGCTTCAGGGAATTTCGAAACGTGAAGATCCGTTCAAAAACTGAGTTGTGAAATTTCGGCCTATTGCAATACTTTTTAATCATAAATGATGAGAATGCAAAAAGGATGACATATTTCAATGAGTGAAGACTTATTTTGTGCTTCAGAATTGTAAGTTTAACTACAAATTCTAATTATAGTTGTTAATTTTTAATCTAAATATTATTCCTATTAGCACGTTTTCTATTATAAACTATTACTTATAATTTTCAATTGAATGTCTTAATTTTAAAGGTTTTAATATAAAATAATTTAACATTGTAGGCCTTTAATTAGAAATTACATAATTTTTATCGTTTAAATTCGGTTTATTTAACTCCGCAAGCGTTCCTCATTTAAAAAACCAATTTCATCAATAACAAAATTATTTAATTTTTATCCTGGCGAAATAATATCAAAGATTTATTTATAATTCTGTAACCTTAGAAGTTATATATTTGCAAAGAAAAAAAGCAGTTTTGAATGTAAATGAAAAGTTAGTACAAGTTTCTGGAGTTATTTTTAACATAAAATCGATTGGTGCAATTTATTTCTAATCTAATTGCAAAAGTATTATCATTTTATAGTTTGAGTTTTATATTAATTTTTTATTTTGTAAATCATCTCAGAATTCCTGCTTTTACTTTACCGACGTTTTGAGATAATAATATAATAAATTTAAAATCCTTACCCTCGGAGCCGCAAGGTAACGATTTTACCTATAGAGAAAGAGTGGAGCATGTTAGTACGAAGAGGGTAGCAGCTGAGGACCCCACGAAAGTATTTGCTATATACATTGTTCCCCACTCCGCCGCGACTTGCCGCATCTACAGGTATATATTATCTTTGGTGCTACCCACTTCAGTGATCCCATATTTAAAACGAGTTACCCTCGTACACGTTGAAAGCGCGCAACCAACTTCTCCTCTTCTGAATCCGAAAGGTCGAAGATGCACGATTGCCGTTCGGAAAACTGCGGTCGTCTTCTATTTATATCTCAATTTGAATTTGATAGAAATTGAAGAAATTGGAGATTTTAATGTTTCGCACAATTCTTAATTTCTTATAGC
>JAAAKG020044135.1:0-18791 GCA_010014905.2 Druon quercuslanigerum
GATCGCATGATAGGTAGCCCCCCCAGTGCCCCCCCCCCCCCCACATTGTACGGCACCAAACGCCCAAGCCACCTTAAACTAATTACTCTGCACATTGCGCGTCCCATTCTTCTAATAAAATAAACATTTCAAATTGTGATTGTACTTTGAAGTAAGATAAAGTAGATTGAGTGTTATCATCTGCCAAGGCTAAGATACTGCTTCTCAATCGGGTGCTTTTACTAAACTTTTTGCAATTATAGATTTCTAATGAAGTAACTTCTAAAGAATAATTAAACGAGTAACATGGTGAATAGATGCCAATATGTGGTGTTTTTACTCATTTGGAAATTTTAAATGAGATAGCGTGCCATCTTCTCTCAGAATCCGTTGCTTCTCTAGGAATTGTTTTAGAGGGATCTATCGACTCTTTTTATCAATATTTCCTCCGTGATTTAAAGAATGAATTATTTTTTTATTCGCAGCCTCGAGTTCAATCATGGTCGTAAGACCGATATGCTGTATCAATTTGTTTTTGGAATGATCATAAAAACCTTATAATTATTAAGTTTTGAGGGAAGAATATTTTTCGATAATTTTGTACTTAATTTTTGTTTTCACGCGAATAATTAAAACGATAATTTTATTCTCTGATCTGGAATTTTACTCAGGGGGAAATTTTCCTCAGGTCATCAATTTTCTTCTCTCAAAATCCATTGATCATCATTTTTCTAGATATTTGCATCTAGAAATTCTTTAGGTTTTTCATCTTTGTATCGTAAATTCGCTAGAGCTTATGGCGAGGGCACGAAAGTTTCTAATATATATTGCTTCGTCTTTTTCTAGTAAAGAGTTATTGTACAGTGGAACCTCAAATAAATCTTTTTGCATTTGATTTCTGTTGCTTGCGCCAAAGAACTCATGCATTTAAATTTCGACAGAATTAGACGTGATAATTACAGGATGTAAATTAATTTTCCTGAAAAATCGTAATTCATCTTCGAGCTGCAACGACATAGCGTGTATATCTTCTGGGATTGATTTATTGTATCTAGCGATTTAGGATTGCTGAATACATTTTTGAAGCAATTAGGGGCCAAGCTAATGTAGCTAGAAGCTTATTTTTTCACAGGGAATCACTCTTTTGTTAAAGCTTGGCGCACAGGAAGTGCCGTATCTGACAGTATCTAGAGCGAATTCTTTCACGCTCTCATCTAGATTTTGGCTAAAGAAAAAGTTTCCATACAGAGCATCACCCTTATGCATTGAAACATACCTGTACATTTTTTTGTGCTGGCAGAAAACGCAAATCTGTGCGAGCGAAATTGTGTTAAGAGGATGAAAAGGTCATCCTGTATTTTCAGACTAACCAACAACAAGTCATGAAGTGACACGCCTGTCGAGTTTTCCAAGGAGCTGTTGAAGAGAATGCGAATTTTAGTGTTGATATTATCCTTCTGCATCATTGCGTGATAGCGAAAATAGAAGTCAGAGCAAACAAGATGTTTATCTTAGATCGACGACAAATCTTTCAAGTTTTCGTATTCGCTTAAAAAATTTCAATAGTTTTTTTTTTAATTTAAAAGAACAATGGTTGAAGAACAATCGTACAATGTAATAACCTTCAGGGTCGCGTAGCGTATTTTTTTAAAGTGAGATTCGTAAGCTCGGTCTTTTTTAGACAAAAATTATATTGAAGGAACTTCTTCAATTTTACAGAGTTTAGCGATATTCGAGTCGAGACGATCAGAGTAGTTTACAAAGCTACACTGCACGTGATTTTTAGAGAGATAACTATTATTTATTCAGCGACAATCTTTTGGAAGGCTTATGAAATCCAGGATTAGCTAGGATTATATTTTTGGGATTTTAACGGCTGCCCGATTAATTTGTACTACGGTTGTTGTTTTTGTAAATCGTATGAGAACCAGAAAATCGAGATTTTGGCAGTATTTATTGAAACGTGATTTCAATGTTGCTGAAACTGAATGCTTTATTTCTGTGGAAAGATTCTCAACACGTGAGACCAAAGTATCAACCTTGAAAGGTTCTTTTTCTTTCTACAATTATGAGTATAGTCGAGAGAAGAAATAAAGATTGTAAGCCTTTATTATTTTTAATTTATGCGAGGATTTATTTTATCCTTAAAACATATATATTCGAATATTGACTCGATACAAAATCAAATATGTTTTCTAAGTCCTACTCCGAGACGATTTTCAATATTGACTCAAAGGTCTAAATTTTTTAATTTCATAAATATTAAGCGCAAGCTGACTAATTGTTTAAATGAGAGCTAGGTCTCTTTGCAGAGTACAATATTTCTAGTATCGAGGATTTTCATCAGCTTGAGATACTTAGAAATCTGCGAATAGTATCACTGAATCTTAACTTGGTTGGTAGGAATATAATTCCTACGCCCGTTCTCGAGTTCAATGATACTATGTTTTGAAGTAGCTAAAGGAAGTTGGAGCCAAGCTCAAATGACTTCTACTTTAGGCTACCCTAGCAGATTGCCAAGCCCTTCGGCGAGGATGTCTTTGCTAGACCTTAATACCCTTCTTTACTAAACGAAAGAGAGAGTGCCAGTCCCTGTATACTCACATCAGATCTGAATGGTACGACCACTCAGTCCATGCGATTTCATACAGGGGAAGTTTCAACTAACTACAGGGACTAAGAGTTTTTAGGTTTTAGCTCTAAAACCAGTGTGAAACTGGTTTACCCTCGCTCGCCAGCGAGCCCCCCAATGCCAATTCAGGCTCAGCATCCCCTTTTTAAGGAAGGATTCCCTGTGTAAACCCCCGCGCCTCGCGGAAAAGTGTAGGCGTTACGTTTGCGACTGCGCCTTACGTTGCGCCTAGAGGCTGGGCCTGATATTCTCTTGGGTATCAAGGGTTGCTTGTTATTATAGTGTAAGTTGAAAAATGATGCTGTGCTCTCAGGAACGAAATTGGCCTGAGAATCAGCATCCAAAAACTCCCCACAAGAGTTGGATTCTCTTTATGTGTTGAGCAAGTACACAATTGTAGTGGCTAGCAAGCCCTCGGAGGAAACTTCGCAGATTTTGTCGTTGCAATCACAAAAGCATTCTGTAATCGCTGACTTGTAAAGCGAGAACTTGACCGTTTTTTTCGACAAAATTTAAGGTTTTCCTGCTACTTTATAAAATGCATTATCTTCGAATTGTGTACATCGATGCAGGAAAGTCTTCAGTCAGGGATGACTTTATAATTATCAACAAGGATTTTAAAAAGATTGTGAAATTCTGAAAAGATTATTAGGATCCACTAAGTAAGGGCAAATTCACTCGAGGTAGATTCTTTTTTGAACCTTGAAAAGCTGTTTGCGGAATTTTCATGCACGGCGGTTAGAGAAAACGTTGTCGCGTTAGATTGAATTAAATTGTTTACTGACGAAAGTTTTTCCTTCAATAAACAAATTGCGATAGCGTATAAAGTGTAAAATTTTTCTTCGTAGTCCGTACCAATATCATGGTACATGAAATTCTTCTCAAGAGCTTCTAATTCGGTTTGTAAAATTTAAAATTCTTAGAAGTGTTATCATTTTCTTGATTTTTTCCTCCTAAATTCAGAAAATCCCGCTCTGGGATACATTTTTCGTGATACGCTTCAAATTTTATAATTTTTCGTTTAGCGTGGGCAATTTTGATCTTTTGATATGCCACCTTTTTCTGTCATCGTTTTAAGTTTTCAGAAATTATGGTAAGAGCAAGTGGAAACGTACGATTAAAACAAAGATGTCCTTTTTCCCCACCCACTCACTTCTAAGATGAATTCTGGATCAACGCTGCTAGATCTTGGCAAGTGTTTATTCTAGGTGATGACAGGTTCCCATATAACCGATTGCTGTTGAAGTCCGGCATGTGACAAAAACGAAAAAGTCTGAAAAAATTTGGACTCTGAGAGGTTTTCTCCAGGTTGCTCCCTGTCCTGGGATAATTCAGGGATCCTTATTTTCTACGCGATCGATAACGACAATTTGAGAGAGGCCATCCCCTGGATTCTCTCTTTAATGATGCTAACTTCTAACAGCTTTTACACATGAGGAATTTTTATTGATTTCACTTTGTCTCTTTCCTGGTCGCGTTTTGGAGCACGAAGATGGATTTGTGTGATTAATAAATAGATTTCAAAGATAATGTACATGTATGCATACAAGCAAATGTATTGTTGGACTGTTTGGTTTTTCAAAAAGTTTGTACAAAGTGACGTACAAGTGAAATGCTAACCACAGGCAAGTACGATAAAACTGACAAAATGTAATTAATTCAATTTTGGTTAATGAAGTGCATGGTAGGAGGCATGGGCAATGGGTCTTTCCAAAAACTAGGTATTTGCTCAACAGCTGCAAGTACATAAAAAAATTTCCTAAGATTAAAAACGAAATCTGAGTTTCACAGGAAAGATGAATTAGAAAATGATTCGAAAAAGAGAAAAAGTGTATAGAAAAAATTTAGATTCGCATAAGTCAGTATAACTGACTCATGCGAAATAAAATTGACTATCGAATTGCCCTTTTATTACTTGTTAAACATTTTTAACATTACAAATTCATCAATATTGTTTGTCTTTTCACAGAATTGTCATTAGGTATGCAGCCCGTAACAAGGGACTTCCTGACCAATTTTGGCAAGAGTAGCGAGCATGCAAATCCTCAAGGTAGCTTTAGTACATAAAAATTACAAGTAGAACTGTTAATCGATAATTATTTTTAGAATGATAATCACCTTTAGGCCATTCTTTTGAAAAATGATGTTTCATAAAATAATTTTGTAGTTTAAAAGAAGTGATATAACTGTTATCCAGCGCCTACTAATAATTTCTCTTTTGCAGATTGTTGTAGGTGCTGGCTGTCAGCAATTCCACTACAGCGAATTTAAGGAATTTTAAAAATTATTTGCCCTAGAGTCTTTGGCTTTTTTAAACTTGCTAAAAATGCAAAAACTATTGTGGAGAAAAAGTCCCCTTCTCCTAAAAATAAAATTTTAAATAAAATATGCACTTAACCTATATGTAGTCCTGTCAGAATTTTGGGCTGTTTTGGTGCTACTTCATTTTTGAAAAATATAAACTGATTGTCGGTGGACGCTTTCCTGCGATTCTAGTTATTATCACCATCTCCGCGTTAATATTTATCAACCCCCAAGAACAACGCTAGTACATTAAACGACCCCGTCTCAGCTGCCTTCAACTAAAAATACAAAAAACAAATCCTAATTGAAAATTAATATCCCAAGGAGCCTACCGGGCATGTTTCCGGGACTTTAAATCATATCCTCATCTATAGAGTAATATTCACAACAAATCTAAATGACGGCACCTATTACATTTGGTGAACCAAATCTTAGCTGCCTTTAATTAAAACTAAATTAGCAAAAATTTCTGAATCAAAATATTCAATCTACACTTCTACCCAATGCACTAGCCCATATCCTCATGCCTACAGTAATATTATGAGAAAAACAGCCTCTTATTGATATAAACAATAAGAACCCAGTAACCTCACCAAGTATAACTCATATTTTTATCCACACAGTAATGTTTGTGCGTTTCATAAGAAACCTCGCGTATAATCAACGAACCTCGTTTTAGCTGCATTTAACTGAAGCGGTCAAACAAATCCTAAAAAAATTTTAAATAAAAATAAGCACCCTAGACACCTTCGCAAGACTTACTCAATATCACCATCGCCGCTGTAATATTAAAGAACTCTTAAAGACTATTTGTAGCACAATCAACGAAACTCGGCGTAGTTATCTTGACCTAAAACCAGAAAAAATAGACATAAATAATAATCACCACAACACTTTACGAATACTATTGTTAATATCGCACGCGATGCAGTAATATTTAGCATCGCCTAAGAAATTTCCCTTGTTAATTAAACAAACTCTGTTTCAGCTGCCTCTATCCAAAAAAGCCAAGAAAAATTTCAATTGAAAATAAGCACCCGAGACACCTTCCCAAGACTTAATTTAATATCGGCATCGCCACAGTAATATTCAAAAACACTTAAAAATTACCCGTAGGAAATGTAATGAGCCCCGCCGTGTCAGCTGTCTTCAACTAAAAGACTCAAAATAGATTATAATTAAACCTAATCATACCGGACCTCTAACTAAGACTCTCACGAATAGCCTCATCTACACAATTAAATTAAACAAATATAAAAAATAAACCGAAATATACTTAAAGAACCACTTTCTAGATGTTTTTAAACTAAAACAGCTAAAGCAATTTTAAAAGAAAAATAATCACAACAGAGAACTTCCAACGACTGTAATTAATATGGCTATCGTCGCAAGAATATTTTTAAAAATCACGTTAAAACCTTCTGAAGACTTAAGAATAAACCCCGTCTCGGCTACCTTTACCTAAAACTGAAAAACATTTAAAATTGGAAATAATGATCGTAACTAACTCCTAAATGCGTTTCGCCAAATTAGTTATCTGTTACTTTTAGGTTTTTTTAAGATACCTCTGGGTTGTTTTAGGTTAAGCTAGATAAGATGCGGTTGGCTAAATGCGCTGAAGTTGCACCTTCAGGGTTCTTAATTGCTACTGTTATTTTGTTATCAATTTTAGTTCAGAGAGCTAAGACGTGATTCTTTGAATTTGCTAGAAGTGTTTTTTATTATTACTGATGTAATAGAGATATTTACTAGAGTCTTGAATATGTCTAAATAATAATAAAGAGTCTTGAATAATCTGTCTGATTATTTGCAATTATATGGCATTTTAGATGAAAATAGCTACGACCGGGTTCGTTAAATATGCCAGTTGCTGTTGTTTGGGGTTACTAAATAATACTGTGTGGATAATGGTATGCAATAGTCTTCGGAAGGTCGCTAGGTTTCTTATTTTAAATTTTGATTTTTTCGGTAGTTTTCGTTAAAGACATCTGAAATGGGGTTCAGTATTTGTGCTAAGCGCAATTATTCAGGCTTGTTAAATATCACTGCGGGATGTCGATTTTTAACAGTCTTGTGAAAGCCTTTGGTGTGATTATTTTTTTATCAAATTTTGTTGGCGACTTTATCTTAAGTGAGCTGAGACAGTGTTCGTTAAGTGTGGTGGAAATAGTTATTTGGAGTTGCTCAATATAAAGGGAGGATATATGCCGGGACAAGGGCGGGTGGTGGGTTACTTCCTATTCAAATCGTTTTGAGTAAGTAAAAATCTAATCATATTACACCCCAACTCCAAAGATACGAGCTCAAATGATATGAGCGCTCCACAGATACGAGCGTGCAGTAGGCATCTGTAAATCCCCCCCCCCTAAATTAAACAGTCATAGCAGATGGATCCATGTTATGGTTCGTATCTACGGAGTTCAAGGTTCCCGATCTTTTCGTACCTTTGGAGTTCGAGTGTGATTGAGGCGTTTGTAATTTGGAACATTTTTTTGGAATTAAAAACTCTAATCTTCAAGGATGTCCAAAAAAAATTCCTACGTTGAGATGATTTTCAAGATAAAAAGTAAATAGTTTTCACTCATGAATCTTCAAAATTAATAAAATTTTAAATGAATATCGTTCAAATGACCACATTTTTAATTGTAAAACTTAAAATAAAAATTTTTTAAATACTTTTTTTAAAATTTTTAATTCTTTGATATAATTCTTCAATTTAATTTAAGGTATGCAATTTTAAACGTTTTTTTACATTCTCGTCCACATGAAACTAATTGAATATAATTAAAAAATCAAAAATCCAATTTGTATATCACAACAAATAATGAAGTATAAAAAATTTCATTTTTCGCCTAAACTATACAATAAACGAAAGAAGATGTATAGACAAAAATTTTGCAACCAAAAAAGATCTACAAATTAATTCTCAGTTACTTTTTGATTTGACGCGTAGTTTATGGTTTATTTGTGTAAAACAACATTAAAATTAAAAAAAAATCCAATTAAAACATTAAAACCAGAAAAGTAACATTTTCGGAACAACGACACAATCAGAAATATTGAGTTTTAAATATCAAAAATTTAAATTTTTTAAATTTCGAAAAGTCATAAATTATTCCATCATTAGGACTTATATTTTATAAGAATATAATTTTTGATATACTGTTTTCATACTAGCATCAATAATTCTATTGTTTTTGAATCTGACCTCTAAAGCGGATTTAGAGGAAATCGAAGGTTTTTTTTTACAGAAAATATGGATAAGAATGATAAAAAATGTTTACAGCGTCAGAAAAACTCAATATCATTAGCTTATAATAAAAAAATATATCTTACTAGGATTATAGCCAAATAGATTTTAAGAAACTAATAGAATATTACAGAGTATATTTTTTAAATGTTAAATGTGAAACTAATTAAGGTTTTACATAAATATTAAATAATAAATTATACCAATTTTTAAACTCTAATTAACTAAGATGAGATCTTCTTGATATAGGTAATTAGGTAATTACAAATCGCTTAGTTTAAAAATTTTGTTTAAACTTTGGTCCATTTGGAATTGTGTGATCAAAACCCCCCAAAAAACCTGTAGTTCAGAGGTTCAAAGAAATAAGCCAGTTTCTTAAATATTAGAAAATCTGGGTTATTTGCATAAAAAATGTCATATTTTTCATATCATCTATAATTTGTGATCAGAAATCCACAAAAGGCCGCCAGTAATAAGCAATAAGCTACTAGCGACCTTAAACTGTTCAAGGCTTGAATACGTTCGAGTACTCATTACTTTTTAGAACTTGACGCTCTCTAAGTACTGTCATTTTGCTAATTTGAAACATTTTTTAATTTTTAAAGAAACTCCAAGAGAACAACGTGGGTCTTGAATGCCTAGAACTGAGTTGAATTGGTTCAGTATAATAAAATTCAATTTCAAATTCAATTTGTACAAATACATGGTTTGAAAAATCTTATGAATAGTTTATATTGAATATGCGATGATATATATTTATTTAAAAGCGATCTACACAGTTTTTAAAGTAGAGAGTATTTAGATTATTAACCAATCAGAGCAGAGGTTGAGGAAGATCTGCTCTGGTTGGCTTAGACAAGCACATATGTATTAATAATGCACAAGGCTCGGATAATACGCACTGCTCTTGCGACGTAGCTCAGATAAGACGGGTTAACTACTTTTTTTCAATCTCGGATAATCGCAAACTTGAATAAAGTGGGCTTGAATAAGCGAGATTCTACTGTATGTCTAAAGCGAGCCTTTCTTGATAGAATGGAATAAATACGTTACAAACAGTTGACAAGTATGTTTTATGCAATTATGATAATATTACAACCATATGCACAACCCCTAATGTACCTATCAACTTTCTACTACTCTACTATTTATTTAAAAATTAAAACGGCTTGAAGTTTATCTGCGAGGAGTGTCATAGGTGGTACTAGGAGGTGCGCTTGATTTAACAACATAGGATTTTCTACTTAAAGAAACATTTACTTATCTGTTCCTTGTTGCAGATGCCAGTTTAGAGCCTAAGCATTTACCTAATGACAATCCTACTACTAGTGCCCCCCGTTTCGAAATTTCTGCTTCTCCAGACAGATATCATTCTCTTCAAAGGGCTCTTCCTCCGACAAAGGCTCCTCTTCGTGCAAGTTCTCCTCCTCTTATAAGGCACAGATCTCTACTTGTACTCGGATATGATCTTAAAGATCTTAATAATATTCGACTTATTCCCCACTTCAATCAGCGCCGGCAATTTGAAATTCGAAAGTACACTTTTCCTGCCAATAAACCAATTAACTTGCGCGTAGGACGCAATAAATTTGCGTCCTTGCCAAAGGAAGAACAAAAGGTATTAACAACATCAACTGGTGACGTATTGGCAATTATGGATAGTCATACATCTTTTCGAGGAATTTTTAATAACAATGGAAGGCGGGCGGGTATAAACATGAACAGCGGCGCAGTGTTCGAATTATCCCCGGCATTAGTCCGTGAAACTCCATTAGGCCACGGTCACCGAATCCACAGACATTTTGAAGTGGTACGTGTAAGTCAAATATGAAATTTGTATAATGCTCCACACCATTATTTTTTAAAATATAAATCAAAAACTTAAATATAAGATCGGTAATGATCCAAAGCCAAATTAAAATGTTCTTATTCTCCTCACAGATATTGCTGCCCTGAAAGGTCTCTTTGTACTAGGTCCAGGCCTCAACCTCTCAGGCATCATTCTTTACACATACTTAGATAGAACTTAAAAATCTGCGAAATATTCGACTCACTCAACACATCAATCAACACCAGCAATTTCAAATACTTTAATAAACTTTTCCGGCTGAACAGGTGACGTCCTTACAATATTGGAAACTAACGCAATGTAAATAAATAAATATAAACCTAAAATATTGTATATTTTGTGGTCCGCAGTCGGGTCAAAATATTCAACGTGTTTAAACGGTTTAGTATAAAAATTTACACATGTACGCGAAACATGCTCTGAACGGTGCAAGGAAACATCAAGTTTGGCGTCAGGTTTGCGGAATCACGGATTTTCCGAGAAGTTAGCTCCATTTTTGGAATTTAAGGGGTCACGCAAAGGTAGATATTTTATGTTTCAGAGGAAGACTGACAATTAATTGTAATGGTGGAATCCAGACTTACGCGTGGCATTTGACTGTTAGATCAATTAAAGCGAAGATAACGATTTTTTTCAACCCATTTTCGTTTGGGAGCCTAAGAGTATCGATTTTAAACACAGTGACGCTAACGAGGAAAAGGGAACAATTTGATTATTGAATTTAGATGTTTTCGATAATATTCGAGAACTAGTCTGCACTTTCAACCTATTTTCATTTAGGAGCTCATCCAGATTAGTTTTGAATTAATCGAGTACCATTAAATCCAAATTCAAAAATCAGCGAATTTGATGTAAAAGATCTTAGGAATTACTAAAATTCCCAGAATCAATTTTTGGGGTCCTTAATTCAAACTCATCAGAGCAGAAAATAGCAAAAGGATTTTTTGTTTAATCCAGTAAATAATAAGCATATAGCTAATTAACGGTTTTCTGCCATTTTGCTACATCTTTAGGGGGCATGTCGACATTCTGGAACCACAGCCATTCTTGCGTACACAGTGCAACATAGAAGTGCCACCTAGAAATATCCACTAATACCAATGAAACAGACAATCCTAATAAGTTTATAAGTATCTTCAGTTTCACTGGAAAATAGGAAGGCGAATAATAGAAAAAAAGATTAATTTAAATTTGTCTCAAAACGTACCCAGGTATGTCTACAGCTTATATCTACATATTTTCTTAAATTATGAAAGAAACAATGACTATTTTTTATTTGTGAAAAATATTTACATGTTACTTCCCGTGTAGGCACTTTTTACAATCCTCAGCCATTCAGACGAATTGCGAACTGCAGACTACGTCATGGGTAAGAATAAAGACGTTTTTTCGCTCGCCTGATTCCGAGATTCTGCAATTTTGGGAGCATGTTACCATTTTAGCCCGCTGTGGATATGTAGCTTTCGTTATTTCAAAGTGTAAAACGTTTGTTACCAGATCAAACGAAGATATATTCTGCATTTCCAATATCAAATGTTTAATCTGGAGGCTGTCACAAATTGAAAAATAGAAAATTTGAAAAGGGGAAAAAATGAGCCTGTTTCAGATGCTTCAATGTTGGTTCAGTTCCATCTGGAACTAAAGGAATCTTTCCCAGTTTATCAATAAACAATGCGTCAAAGTGTTTATATTATTGTCCATATATTTTACTGTTTTGCCTGTCCTACTTCTGGGAATCAAACATCTTGGTGTCAGGATCTCTGGTTTCTTTTCATATTTACTGGAAAATCCTTCCCAAACTTCTACTGATCTTCCTTCTACTATAACAGAAAGGTTTTGATGTACGAGACATTTTGACGAATGTTGCTTCCTGAACAAGGGGTTTGTCATGAACATATTCCGCAGGGAATCAAGGTATAGCGTGGACCTGAAAATAAAATTATTTCAGGAAATTAATATTTATTAACTGAATGCTGAGGTTATGATTTTTTTGGTGAATTTGAATCGATTTTTGGAATGACAACTACATTGTCTAGTATTTTTGAATTCAAAATGTAGACTATTAGCACAATAATTCTTTTACTTCATCATCCTTCGAGGTATTGTTTCCGGTGACAATCAACATTTGCATGTCGTCCTTCTTATCGAGCTTCTTTGCTATGTCGTTTTCTGCACCTAAAAGGTTTACGTGTTCCTTCAGGTAATCGTTGACGGCGCAGTAGACGAACTCAACTGGCCTCATTGGAGTTCTTTTGCAGTGAAAAAATATGGGCTTTACATTCTTTCATTCACATTCTACTACAGAATTTGCAGCAGGAAGTTTTCCGTAATTATATTTATCGCGGTAAATATTCTACAATAATTTAATCATTTTAGTGTCTTTTAAAGAATGCTATACTAATGAAAATAACACGTACCCATTTTTATGTCCTCCTGCTTCCTCATTTGACTTTGCACCTTTACACAAAGCTTGCATTTGTGCATCAAATGATAAAGCATCTGTGTTGTCAAAATAGATTTCATCTCCGAGGACACTGATATCTTCTTCTTGCGTTGGAAAAGCTCTTTCCTCTGTCAGTTCCTCTTTTTCAGTATCAAAAATGGTCGGATTTACAGGCTAATGATGAATTTCTTTTTTGCTCGCAGTCTATAAATATGAAATAATAAAATTAGAGTTCAAAATAGGCAATAAACTATCCTTATCACGTGCTCGGATTAGCCGTCGAATAGCCACTTTATAAAAAAATCGAAGTTTCCTCGATTTCCCTTATTTGAACAAAAAACTAGCTTATATTATTAAAACATGCGCGTTGTCAATGCGAATGTAGCACGGCGGAACTTGGTCGATTCTGGTCAAAATTATAGAATTTTTTAGTCTTCACCTCATCATTATGAGAAAAAAAAAATTTTCGCGATTAATGAATCTCAATGGAATCGTCTGATTTATTAAATATTAGAAAACTGAAGCTATTCTGGTTGAAATTGTCGAATTTTACATTTTAAATCAAACTTTGTATCCAAAAAACAGGCAGATAGCCTTAAAGCTTCGAGCAGAGCTCTAAGTTAACCCGAGCTGTTCAAGGTTTTAACTGCTCGAGTACTCAAAACTTTTGAGAACTCGAAGCTGCCCAAGTACTGTCAGTTGGTTGATTTTAAAAATTTCTTAATTTTTCAATCGAAATAAAAATAAAAATGGGGGTTTGTATTTCTTTGAACCATTCATGAGTTCTAAATGTGTTGCTTGCTTTGTTTATATAGGCAGTGTAATTTGGAATTATTTAAATTACTCTTGGCATTAAAATCATCTGAAAAATGTTCAGTTATGATATTTTTATTTATTTCTGTGCACAGAATACGTGTCCCTGACTAGCTTCCCCCAAAGCATATCAGGATTTTCCCTCAGACTCGGAACATTCTCTAGCAAATCAGCTTGGTCGGGTAAGAAATTAACCTTGGTATAAAAATCGGCTGTAAACAGGTAAGAGCATGATTTATTTATGTATTTTTGTGCGCTGGGTATGAAACAAATAATGATTTTCTCCCATCCCGTCAGAGTTTCCCCCTAGAAGATCCCCTGATCCGCTGCTTCACCCCTTCCGGATGCGCCCCCGCCAACTCCAGCTACAACGCGTCACCCGCTGGCCGTTTCGCTTCACTGTTGATTCATTCTCAACACACTAATCTATTTCTTTTAGACTTGGTTAAAGGTTTTCCTTAGTCTGTGGCTTTTAACCAGCATAATGCCACCCATACGATCTTATTCTACATGCACTATACTTGGCACTCCACGGAGTTTGCTGTAGAGTCAACTTCTGACGTTGAAGGATTTCCTTCTGGCCTGCATGGCAAAAAGTTTAATAATACGCATGTGAAAGAACTTTCTCCTGAGTTCGCTTTCCTGGGTGTAGCTAAGGTTGTTGTGACTCAGCTTTTGACTCTGTATAATAAGGCATAAATACCTTCTGGGGGCCAAAAAAACACTCACTGATAGAATTCTTTCTTTTCATCCAGAACTCCACCACCTCCTTAAGTCATACCAGAATAAGTCTAGGAATAACCTATCGATCTAGCTAATCCAAAGTATCTGCCACTGTCCTTATAAGTCAAAGAAAGTTTCAGCAAATAAGAAATTATTTGTTTTGGACTAAAGGACCTCGGGACAGATGGATATAGACCAAAAGGATAAGAAAGTAATTTTTGAACTGCTGGTCCATCCACCGCCCCTGTATTACAGATCGAAAGTGAAATAGACTGTGTTTCGGACGAGGAGTTTAAAATCAAAATGAAAGGTCTTCTCCATTTTAATGAGTTGCCTCTTAGGCACCTTATGCAGTCTCTTGATGGTACCACCAGTGGTCGTAACACTTTTTGTGGCACAATGGGCAAACAGCTATAAGTACCTGTATGCTATTTTCAGGGCCATTCAATCAGGACTGTGTTCTGAGGACCTAGTGAGGCAATACCCCGGTCCTCTTGCACACTCAAGGTGGCTAACCGCACCCAACAGGATACTTCGTCTTTACGTATTAACAGCCAGACCATCCGCTAATCTGAAAGCTTTAGATAGTTTTTTTAAAAAAGTTAACGTCACGTCATGTTTTGCTATCAAGATCAAGCATTCCAATGTAGATGGCAATAAGTTTCTTTTTAAAATAGTGGAGAGATCAAGGTATTTGCCGAAGAAGCACGGTGATTTTGTCGACGTGGTCATCGGCAATAATGCGTACTTTGCGCACCAAGAAAATGATCTTCTGTATACGGAAATAGTAATTTGGCCCAAAGACGAACGATTTGAAACCCCCATTTTGAGTGGAACAGCAGGTGAAGCAATTTAGTCGTGACTATTCTAATGTTATGACTTTGGTCGGAAACTTTGCTTGTCGCACACAGACAGTGGACAGAACGGTGAAACCTGTCACCCAAGCCGCAAAAACGTGTTTGGTGCAGAAGCATGTGACGGGAACATGGCCATGCTCAGGTCAAGAAAGATTATGCCTAAGTTCTTCAGAGTAAAAGACTCCTCCTATTTATGTTTGGTGGGTTAGGATAAGAGAGTTTTGGGGGATCTTTAACCTGCCACGCCACCTCTGACGTTTTATTTCTTAGTCCCTAACTCGTTGTGGTGCTTACCTAGATATATGTCGTATTTGTTAAAATTCACAAAAAAAGCACATTTTCCACCATTTTTCTACCTGGTTTTCTGGGCCTAAATAAAAATCCCGGTTGGACCAATCGCTTTCATGGTATGTCGAGAAACATTTCATGACCCCTTAAGATCAAATTTTACCATACCGACCTTTGGATCTCCGTGCAAAGCTACGAGCAAATGTGCACGTTTTCATGAAAATTTCAAAATTTCGAGGACGCTGCAGGGATGCTAAATATTATGCGATTGTAATGAAACTTCTTGTACTTTCATTAAACATGGCACGCCACTGTATACGCGTCATGAAAAAAAGTTCTAGATGAATTGACGGATATCATCTAAACTTGGTTTTAGGTGGTAATTCGGGCCGATGGACACTAATTCGTGATCAAAATTAAAATTTTTTAAAATACCGATTTATAACAACAACAAAAAATTTTGAAAAATACAATGATTTAGCTGATTCGAATTACAATTAGTTTTAGGGGTTATTTTGATCTCTGAATACAAATTTGATATCAAAAATGAAAAATTCAAGATGGCTGATCCAATATACCGACCAGAAAATCATTGGTTTACCACTTTATTCAGGTAATGAATATTCCATACAATTCTCCACAACCCCAGAGTGTGTCACGCGCAGGTTTTCGGTAGTATTGTACACATCTTGTTCTTTTTTATTTTTGTTAGTTATGGTTGAAAAATTAGTTTTTATTATTTTTTTTTGTAGATTCTTTAAACCTGATCCTTTAGTATTATTTATGCCTTATATCTGATTTTAATTCGACCTATTGGATCAGTCATTTTAAATTTTATAATTTTGACCTCGTATTCGTTTTCAGCGACCTACATAACCCCCTAGTATCAATTTTCGTCCACATCCATTGCTGTCCGAACACGGATATCTCAAGCATGAGCATCACTACTGCGCATGCAAAAGATGCCCGTGTTCTGATACCACTGTTCAAATCCGCTGACTCATTGGACCTTTTAACCGGATTGATCCCCATATTAGGTCGCCATATTGGTATTTCAGAATTTTCGAATTTTGACCTTAAATTCGTATTCAGCGAACCAAATAACCACCTACAACCGACTTTCATCCAAATCCGCAAACTCATTGGAATTTTCAAACCTTTTGGTCGGCATATTGAATCAGCTATTTCGAAATTTTGAAATTTTACCTCTAATTCGTATTTAGCGACCCAAATAATCCCTTATTGCCAATTTTCAACGTACTACATTCAGTAGAACGTTCACACATTTTGGACCCAATTTGCGATATTTCGTCTGCTCAGTAAAAGAGTTAAATGAAAATTCCTTTACAACATCATCTAACTGCTGACACTAAACTTAAATTTACCGCAGAACTGGCTAAAGATTGTAGAATAAACTTTCTGAATCAAGCGTTAAAAATAACAAACAAAAAGAATATAATTAACTGCTATCCCGAACCGACTTGGTTCGTTAGATTTTTAAACTTACACTCTTATAACCCAATCTATCATAAAATTACTGTGATTTATGGCCTAGTTGATAATACATAATTTTAAAAAAATCCTAGTTTCATTACTAACATATTTTCTTACTCTTTCCGCTTGTTTTTACTTTTTATTTGCGTGCATATACCTTGAGTCCAACCGAAATTAATACGTTTTAAAACTAATGAATTTTTCAATTATTTTATATAATTGCGGCTTCGTTCGGCTCGATATCAATTTTTTGTTTTATGTCCCCTTTGCTAAAATTGTACATTTCTGTCAGCTCTTTCAAAATCAATCGGGTAACGTTACGCTTCACTCTCCTTTCGCCACTTAAAATAGTGGTTGCGGCATTCATTATACCAAGATGTTATTTTTATTAAAAGGGACGTAATAATTGTATCATTGATATATTTTGAAACGTTTCCTATCTGTGGCTCAGGAGCATTAGTTCTCGTTAAATACCTTGGTGGCCCTAAAAACGTTAGTTGGTATTTAAGAAAGAGCAGAATCAATTTAAAGTACCTTTTTGTCCTTGTAGCTAGATTTGTGCGCTGGACGCTGGTCTCTTATACCGTTCGGTAGAATTTGTTGACTGCAAAGAGGTGAAAGGAATGTTCTCTTTCCTTTGCTCTGCAGGAAGAACTCCCATGTGTTCTTACTCTTTATTTAATCCCTTAGATCATGTAAAGCCTAGGCTATAAAACAGCCTTAGAAGGTTAAAATTTTTCTAGGAAAACTGCTGATCTACTTCAGATAGTTCTGTGAAGTATTTTTATTTCGCAGTGGCGGCGTAAATAAGGGGAGGTGGGGGCTGTTTGTTTCGGCTGCCAAGCACCAAGGGTGAAAATTCACTCGTGCAGCTTAGTTAGTAGCCTAGATCTAAGAATACAAGGTCGAGCCTCAATGAAAAACCACCCCAGGAGCCAATGCATGCTACTACTTGCTCTTTCGACTGAAACTCAGGTACAGAATTGCCTTCCTGGCGCACAGTGGGGCGAAATCCCGAAATCGTGGCAGAAAACCCAAAAATTCAAGTATCACCAACGATAATTTGAACCGTCAGGTCTAGTACAGGGATATTTACGAAGTCCAAATTCGCAGGCGGGGGCGCTCGGGCATTTTCACTTTAGAAGGCTGTAAAAAGTGTCAGAGTCAAAGAAATTGAAATCTGTGAAATGGAGTCTTCGGGTGCAGGTAAGTGGATCATTGGGAAATTTATAAATGATTACGTTTAGTGTACCTGAGTAATTTATTATTAAATATTGTTTATAAGAAATTCCGGAAAAACACATCAGAAAATTCGCGAAAAAAACATAAAAGTTTATGAATCCATCACAATCAAGTCATGAAATTTATCTGAGCTGTTAGCTTACATATTTATATAAAAAAATAAACAATATCGAGCTGCAAAGATGTGCGAATGATTGTTTAAACAAAATGATTGTTTAAACAAAAGTATAAAAAAAACATTTCTGCATCGGACAAAATTTTGTCATATTCTTCAGCTAATTTTCGATAAAAAAGGTTTACTAACCTTTTTCTCTGTCTAGCATAATTTTTGAGTTATAAATTTTTTTAAATATGGAAAACGCAAAAATTGAGAGTTTGAACGCTCTAACACTTAATGAAAAATATGATTTTTTGCATTTTCTAAATTGTCATGTATTCCTTAGAATGTCGTTAACAATATCAAAAAAAGATATTTTACAAAAAAAAAGATATTTCAAAGAATACATGACAACTTTTAGAGTGCCAAGAATCTTATTTTTTCATCAACTGTCACAGTGTTAAAAATAATAGTGTTTGCGTTTTTCATATTTTCAAAAATTTATAACTCAGTAACTATGCTAGATAGAGAAAAATGTTAAAGAACCTTTTTTATCGAAAAATAGCTAAAGAATAATCAAAAATGTTGTCTAATGCAAAAATTTTAATTTTTGGTTTTTGTTTTAACAATTGTTTTTGAAACAAATTCTGAGCTTAAAAAATTGTTCGACAGACTTATTTCATGTATTTTGTACTGCAAAAACAATATTCTTGTCGTGAAAATATAGCATTAAAAATTAAAACTTATTGGTTCGTACATTCGCAGGTTCTAAGGAATTCAATTTTTCGTTACAGAATCTGCGAGTGGCGCGAATGTGCCT
>JAAAKG020044146.1:0-18791 GCA_010014905.2 Druon quercuslanigerum
AGTAGGAGGCCTGCCCGGAGGAGACCTGGGCCTGACATGCATAGAAGGATCTAGAGGAGAAATTCGGTCCGGCGAATGATGTCTGGTCGAAGAAGAAGAACTTGGATTATCTTCGCCATGAAGATTAGATACGGAATGTAGTGATCCGTGATTTGCAGAAGCTTTAAAAAAATTGTTTGGGAAGATTGGGTGATTCTTTCCTACTGGACAATCCCTAATTTCATCTGGGGTTAAATTAGTAACCTTGCCGCTTATCATATTTATTTTTATTCGCGAATGATTTTTATCTGTCCTATATATTCCACGAAGTATGTCACCGTAATCAAGTATTGCAAAAACGTCACCATCGGCTGTTGATAATACCAAATAGTCTTCGTTTGGCTCAAACGAATAGGATGCGTGCTCAATTCGAATTTGAATATTTCTATAATTAGGAAAAACATATCGTCGAAATTCAAATCGCTGGTTTTGATTTGTGGAAGGAATAAGCCGAAGGTAAGCAAGATGTTCTATTGCACAACCAAGTACTTGATCCGAAGGAGGCCTGCTCGGAAGAAAAAACCTGTTCCTGGAACGACGAAGATGAGACTTCTGAGGTTCCCTATGAGGATTCCATATAGGCTGTAGGGAGTCGTAATTTGCAAAAGCTTGAATGAAATTTCCTTGAAAGATTGGGTTATTCTTGCCTGCTGGGCAATCTTTAATTTCATCTGGGGTCAAATTATAAACTTCACCGCTTATCATGTTTATTTTTATTCTCGAATGACTTTTATCTGTCCCATATATTGCACGAAGAAACCCACTGTAATCTAATATTGCAAAAACATCACCATTGGATAGTGATAAAACAATTTGCTCTTGGGTTGGCACAGGCACACGACTATTATGATCGGCTCGCATTCTAATTGGTTTACCGACAGGAAAACAATATCTCCGAAATTCGAATTGAATCCTATCGTTTGTGCGGGAAATTAGCCGAATATATCCAAGTTCCCCAAGTGAATATCCAAGTATTTTATTTGAAAGATGCGTGCTAGTGGGAGACCTGGATCTGCAACGAGCAGGAGCTTGCTCTAGGGAAGGCCTGTTAGGTGAATGTTGTTTGCCAGCAGAAGAAGAAGAAGGTCCAGGATAACTTTCGCCTTGTGGATTCTCAGCGGACTGTGAACTACATTCTGCAAGCAGGATAAAATTAATCTTTTATCAGCAAGTTTTTCTTTCATAGCCTTGGCTAAATTCAATTTTTATTTGCTGACAGTATTTTTTGATATTCTGATCAAAGTAAGGGGATATAATTCCTTAATAGAATAATCGCTTACCCTACAGTTTTCTTGGAAAATAAACATATATTTTTCGTAGAAGACGAGGGAATAAATAAGGTGATGCAACAACTCGACAAGCGCTCGATAGCGCTTAAAAGTACTCTCCACTCGACAAAATCTAGCTATAAACAAGTGGCCGAAGCGTAAAACAAAATATATCTCTGCACTTTCTGTAAGAAGGAATATATTTATTACTTTTCATTAACAGATTAATTCCAAACAAAAATCACGTTTCACCAACTTCGATCTGTGGGACGGTAACCGAAAAATTGTTATTTGAAGCAACTTATCGTGAGAAAGTTTTTCACTAGACTTTGAGAAAGTTTTGCTGAAAATTTAAAGAAAATCAGTCTTAAATTGTGAAAATGGCAGCGAGTTCAAGGCAAAACTCGAAAACAAAGGTCGACAAGCGGAGCAATGCAGTGGAAAAGTGTTTTGATTTCAATTCGCTGCCATTTCGATGACCATCCCACTAGTGGAAGTGCCATGTCCAGGCGACTACGAAGGTTTATTTTATTTTACGTTTCTGACACTTTATTTATCAATCTATTTTTTAGGGCGGACAATATTTCTATGCAGTTTCGAGCGCTTCTGGAGTTGTTGTGTCCACACCCCAAATCTTTTGATAACTATAATGACAATAAACGGTTTTCTGCAATAAAATGCATTATATCGAGAATTCGTTGAAATTCATTGAAATTCTGACAAACTGCCTTAAATTATTATCATATTATGATATAAAGGAACTGGGATTAAAACCAAATTCTCATATCCAAATAAACTTGGAATCTAATTTCAGTTTGTCTCTTTGTTGGTTTTTATTTGATAAAGATAGGAATGATTCATATGTTTAGTCTGTATTCATTAAAATTTTTTACTTTAATATAAAAATCATTCTAAATAATTTTATTGCAATTTTTAAATCAATTTTTATGCAAACTGATACTTGTTTCTCTCTTGTTTCATAGTTTTCCACTGCCGCTTTTAAAGTTCGTATGTAACTCAGAACATCAAAGTGTTAATAAAGTTAATTTGAAAATTAAGGCAGCAGATTTTTAATAACATTTCACCTACTACAGTTTCGTTTAAAAAATGATTGCACTCATTGTAGACGAGTGCATATAAATTATCGGGGACTGAGAATAAAGCTCTTGACCCCAGGCAAAAAGTCGCTATATTCACTATAATCTTAACTATAGCTTATATTAGGAATGATTTTTAATTATTAATATTCAAATTATTTATCACATGAAAAACCTTGTTAATGGTTTAAGATCAAAATTAATTTGATTTCTATATACCGTCTTTTAAAAAAATAAACGATGGTTCTGGCTGTGCATAGTACATTATTATCATTCGCGAAAAATACGTTTTAATTCGTCTGCTATGAGTCTTAATATCTTTTAAACAATAACAAGGTAACAAAAAGTTGTTTTAAATTTACTCTTCTAATTTATAACTCAAAGTAAGTCATACTTTTTTGTTGTGACATTGCTGATAAGAACAATGCAGACGCAATTTTTAAGACGTAAATTTTAAGACCGGAAAATTGAATAGCCATGTATATCTAAGACAGCATAACAGTGAATACAAAAAAATAACAAACAACCAATAAAAATATATACAAATAAGAGCAAAAAAAAGTTCCATTTAAGGGATAGTTTCAGGTATTAAAATAAGATTCAGAAAAATCTGTCTCAAAAAGTACTAAAAGGTAACCATTTGTTGAATACAAGAATCGACTGTTTGTCTTTGCAAATAACAGCAAGAAGCTATCTTATTAAAAGAATCGCACGAAAAAAAGATACCGTCAGAAAATAAATCTCTAGTTTTTACAATGTAAAGATACGAATGGCTATTATATGACTATTAGTTAGAAATGTATTTTAGATTATTATACTTACCAAAAGAATTGATGATGACCACCACAGTGAAAACAAAAGTGTAGACCATCCTCATTTTCGCAGAAGTAGAGTAAGAACTGACTGTTCAGTAAATAATTTGATTGGCAAGTGTGTCTGAGAAATATTGCATTGCATCATCAGAGCACAAATATATACATCCGTAGTCGTTATCTTACATATACGTGAGGCAACGAGGTTCTTAGTAAAAAGATTATTTTACGCCGATAAGGGACGTATTTTAAATTTTTATTATGAACATTATAACTCTGACAAATTCCTTTCAAATTTAAGGTATTTGTGTTCTTATGTGAAAATTGAGTTTCGTCCATTTAACAGAATGGATTTTCCTTTGTACACTTTGAAAGGCCTGAAGATAAAGTATAATTTGCTAAGGTCAGCTCCACCACCCCCACCCCCACTCTAAGTTTTTAGGTTTTCTATAGGTTTATTATAGTTTAAATCACATGACCTGGGCTGGTGTAATTTTCTAAATCAAAGAAATTTTGCAAATTTATCGTAGGTATCTGCCGTAAGTACAAATACGCCGCCATTAAGAAAAATTTCTCTAGCTAATTAATAAATATATCATATTGGGGGGGGAGGGGGGTGTAATGTAGGTGTTAAATCTTTAACAATGATGGGCAATATAAAGAAGTGGACATAAATTCATTCGTCCTTAAATACGCTCATATTCGCCATAAAATTATTTCGAAAATCTTGAATATTACCCAATATATGGGGGTAACAAAATTTTAGGAAGTGATGAACAACAAAATAAAAAGTTTGCAATCCGCATTGATAAAGGGAGTTTCCTATAGGGTTTTAAATGCGTCCATATGTGTTATAAAGAAAAATATTTCAGCATTGCAAACTTTTTATTTAGTTGGTCATCATTTTGTAAAATTTTGTTACCTCCATATCTGCGGCCATTTTCAAGATTTTCAAAAAAAATATACGCTAAAGTAAAAGGATTTTCTTCTTTATTTAAAATCAAATACAAATTCAGTCATTTGTATATTAAGAACGTATAACACGGAACGCAAAGCGCGCTTAAACTTTCTAGTTTCTACTATACGATGAGCAGAAAATATCGAGCGCGAAGCGCAAGTGTCTTAATGAGAATTTGTTCGTTAAGGCTCCTTAAAAATCTTAAGTAAATTAGTTCTTCTCTTTACGCAAAACTGACTTAATTGAACCAATAGCATGTCACAACGATAAAGCTTACTAAAAGATTAGCTATTAGCCCGCGAAGCGCCTAAGAGCTAGCACACGAAGTTCAAAAATCTAGAGGAACCGCGTGTAAAGCGTGAGAAAAATATGTCTGAGCGCGTAGCGCGAGATCAATACGTAATCGAGCGCGAAGTGCAAAACCCAACAGGTGCGCGCCCTCGGCGCGCTCAAACTTTCGAGCAAAGCGAGCCGCGCGAGGCACAGTTTAGCCGGAAAATGGAATTTTTTTTAGTAATATCAGATAAACAATTGTATGCGTTAAATTATATCTCCAACTTCATATTTTTATTGCACATGGAATTTTAATTTTTTTAAAAAGCTAACAAAATCATCCTTCTTCATCAGATTAGATTGTCCTAATTATAAAGATTAATAATAAGAAATTTATAATGATGCTCTCATCTGCGAAGGGCAACCTTGCCACTAATAACGCCGTTGTCTCATATGCATATGAGATAAGAGCTACTTATTCATATATTTTTACACTGATGATACAATGGAATATTCCCCAGATAGGCTTCCTAACTAAATTATCTACTGAACGATTAGTCAGTTTATTCTCTACTTCTGCGAAAATGAGGATGGTCTGTATAATCGTTTTCACTTTGGCGCTCATTGTCAATTCTTTTGGTAATTATAATAATGCAATATACACATCTGTATTTCTAATCATATTTTGTGTAATAAATGCATAAATAATCCTATTTCTTAAGCCTGGGAAGCAAAACTAAAGTCCCCCTCTCCGGTTTAATGGCATATAATTGCCATTCGAATTTTCACATTGTAAAAGCTAGAGATTCATCTCTTTCCGGAACCATATTTTGCGTATCCTTTTTTAATATGATAACTTCAGGCTGTTATCGTCAATGCAATACAAATGATTCTGGATACCAACTGGGGTTTAATTTTTGTACCACTTCTGGCAGTATTTTCTGTATCTTATTGTAATATCTAAAACTATCCTTGAAATAATACCTAATTTTTACAGTTTATTCCTTCAAAAACTATAATGCCTAAAACGTGAAATATATGGAAAATTTTTTACTGTTAAAGTAAACATGATAATTAGCGAAATTTTATCATAAGACGGAATAGAAGCTGTCGTCTATTATGTCGTGATCAGTTATGAAAAAGCGGCAAAGTATACGTGAAGTCAAGCTATAAATTAGGAGATCAGATTGAAAACAATTTCTTTTTACTTAATTATTATTTGAAAAATTAATATTTTGCTTGAATAAAAACAAGAATTGGATATGACAACAACCATCGTTGATTTTCTAAAAAAAAGATATAGGAATCAAAATAATTTTGATATTGAAGCATTAAGAAGATTTCTAATTTGATAAATGAACTGCGACTGTAATTTATTTCAGCATAAAACTAAGTTTAAATATTATTAGTTAAAAATCAATCCTGATGTAGAAGTATATTTCAAACTTCAATTCACTTTTCTAACGTTGATTTTGAATTCATTTCTGAGCACGTCACTATAATCCAAAAATCTCTTGTGTTTTTGTTTGTAGAAAATTTTGGGGTCATTGCTGGTATCTCTAAGGGATGTTTAAGCAACTCTTGAAATAAATTTGAACACTTTCGCTGATAAGGTATGCTTCCCACGTATTAATTTTGAATTGTTACCGACGGTCGGAAGTCGATTTAACATCAACTTGGAAAAAATTATAGTAGCGGTAAAAGTTTTGGAAGTTCTTTGGAGGGTTGTTTTATTATTTCTTAATGATTCAAGCAAGAAAATGAACATTTGCTAAAAATCAAAATCGCGGAAGATTTGTATATTATAACATAAACGTTAAAAAATAATTTAGCGGAAAAAGTGTTTAAAATTATTTTAATGGTCGTTATAACATCCTTTAAGGCCTTTCTGTCACGTATGGTAGACATACTTTTTAATGCCTATGGCTTTTATTATTCCCGACACCGACTTTATAAACATCCGGTTTCGGTTCCCATTGGAATTTTTATTTTGGTAGAAGAATTGGTCCGAAAACTTTTTTTTTGTGGATTATTAACCCGCTCGAGTCCTTTTAGAATACCCCCAATGGCCACAGAACGCGAGAGTTCCTGTTGCCTCTGTAGACTCACTTTTCTGAAAAATCGAAAATCGATGCAGTTTTCATAAAATAAAATCTAAGCCTTTCAAAAAAGTCAATCTGTCGCGTTTTGAGATTCGAGCAAAAGTAATATTTTCTAGGCTTTTTTCTTTAATGAAGATTTAACTAGTACCTAAAAAAATGAGCTAAAGATCGACTTGATCCGTCCATTTTTTCGAGAGTTATCATTTCTATGGACGGACGGTCGGACAGGCGAACAGACAGACAGATTCATGGGTCGCATGAAACGTGGAATCATAAATGAGAATGTAAAAATATGAGTATGAAATAAAACATAATGTGTGACTCTTCCTTCTCATTATGAATTAACGTGGATTGAAAGGAATTCGATGGAATTGATGTGGATTGAAGTGGCTAGAAGTGAGTTACAATACATTTGAATGGAATAAATTGGATTACAATTGATTGGAATGAATTTGATTGGAATGAAGTGAAGTAGATTCTATTCGTTTAGATTGGATTGGAACGAATTGGATTACCTTGAATTGGATTCAAGTAAACGAGTAACGTGGAGTGAATTGTAGTAGATTGGAATTAATTGGATGAAAGTGAATTAAATTGGAACGGAGTAAAATATAGTGAAATGGATTAGAATGGATTAGAGTGACTGGGCAGGAATAAACTGGATTGGACTAGATTGGTTTAGAATACTTGGGATAAAATTGTGGTGAATTAAATTGAAACTAATGGAGAATAAACCTTTTCTTCAGGCTTAAATTGAGTTAAAAACTCAAATCAAATTATTTACAATGATACTAATATAAAAGTGGATAATTGCGTATGTATCTGAACTTAATAGATGAAATATTCTATATTTAGAAAATAAAAATCCATAAAGAGATATAAATGAAATTAGTTTTAAGCGTTATTTTCATATTTGATTTTGTTATTAAACACAGTTCCTTAATATCATAATAATTTTCAACTCAAAATGTGACTGAAATTAAATAGAAGTGACTAATGTTTAGAAACGATTTAAGGATATTAAAGAAAAATCTTGGTTTATAAAAATTAATCTTTTATTTTGCTTTAGAGTGTAGTTCACAGTCTGCCTGGAATCCTTATAGCGAAAGTAATCCTGAACCTTCTTCTTCTGCTGGCAAACAACATTCGCCTGAACAGTCTTCTCCAGTTGAGGCTCTTGCTCGTGCAAGGTCAAGGTCTCCTGATAGAACTTCTGCATCCATTGAAATACTTGGATATTCGCTTGAAGAACTTGGATATGTTCGGCTCATTCCCCGTACAAATGAAAGAATTCAATTCGAATTTCGAAGATATTATTTTCCCGTTGGTAAACCAATTAGAATCCGAGTTGATCATAAAAGACGGGTGCCGGTGCCAACCCAAGAGCATATTGTATTATCTCTACCCAACGGCGATGTTTTTGCAATATTGGATCATAGTGACTTTCTCCTTGCAATATATAGGGCAGATAGAGATCATCCGAGAGTGAAAATAAACATGATAAGCGGCGAAGTTTATGATTTAAGCCCAGATGAAATTAAGGATTGTCCGGTAGGCAAGAATAACCCAATCTTTCCACGAAGCTTTATAAAAACTATTTCAAATGAGGACTCCATGCAGTCCGTATGGAATCGTCATAGTGATCCTCAGGAGTCTCCCCTTCGTCGCTACAGGACCAGGTCATTTTTGGGTAGATCTCTTTCTGATCCAGTATTTGGCTGTGCGATAGAACAACTTGGTTATGTTCGGCTTATTTCTTCCACAAATAGGAACCAGCGATTTGAATTTCGAAAATGTGTTTTTCCTAACGACGAAAAAATTCGAATTCGAATAGATCGCTTGATATATTCCTTACAGCGAAACCGAGAATATATGGTATTATCAACATCCTTTGATGAGGCTTTTGCAATAATGGATAGTAATGACATACTCCGTGGAATGTACAGAATAGATAGACATCATCCACGAATAAAAATAAATATCATAAGTGGCGAAGTGATTAATTTAACCGCAGATGAAACTAGGGATTGTCCAGTGGGCAGGAATAACCCAATCTTCCCAAACAATTTTTTAAAAGCTTTCGAAAATCGCGATTCACTACAGTCGACATTGTATCTCCATTGCAGATATAATTCAAGTTCTTCCTCTTCGTCGAGACAACATTCAGGTCACGTCACTTCGCCCGAAGATCCTTCTCTTCATGCCAGGGACAGGTCTCCTCCGGGCAGGCCTCCAACTCATGAAGTACTTGGATATTCACTTGCAAGACTTGGATATATTCGGCTCATTCCGCTGGCAAATCAGAACCAGCGATTTGAATTTCGAAGATACTTTATTTCTGTGAATAAACCAATTCGATTGCTAATAAGAAGTAGTGTATATGTGCCCGTACCAACTCGAGAATACATTGTATTATCAACATCTAATGGTGAGGTTTTTGCAATACTGGAATATACTGGAATTCTTCGTGGAATATATGCAATAGATAAGGGTCATTCGAGGGTAAAAATAAACATGATAAACGCTGCTGTTCAACGTATGTCCGAAGCTGAAATGAAGGAATGTCATGTAGGCAATAAATACTCAATCATTCCACGTTGGTTTCAAGAAGATATTTCAAGTGAAGATTCTCTACAGCACGTATATCATTAATTAAATCGAATAAACAAATTAAAATATAATATTTTATAATATAAATATGCCTTTGTATTACTGTTATTAAGGCTTGCCTCCTTGTATTATTTTCTAATCCCCATAGCGTTTTCTGGTGTTCAAAAACAAGCAAAAATTTGAAAAGGAAGAAGGAAAAATGAGCAAAAAATTCTGACACAATTTTGTTTACTTATTATTTTCTGCGTTGACACCGGAATTAAAAGACACTTTTCAACGTTAGGCGACATATGATTTTTAATGCAGTTGCGTAGAATTATTATTATTTACGCGCAACGGCAGATACGCTGAGTGAAATCTAAAATGTTATACCCATAAAAATCATGGACTATAATATCAAATAAAATTGTAATATCATTATCGATTTTTTGTTTTAAAAGTAACATTCTGACAATAAATTTACTTTCTTTCATCAAAAATGTCTCGTAGATTATAAAAAAGTGTCAATTGATATGATTCGTCAACTTAATAAACAAACAACTGGAAATTTCTGACCATATAATTTAAAAAGGTTAAGAAAGAATCGATCATTCTCTGACTATTAATTTTTAAAGTATATTTTTATTTCTAATTTATTATTTATCTTATTGTACTGGTAAGAAAATTTTTTGGCAAACAACGTCTTGTGAAAATAAAGAATGTAGTTTACTACATTCTTACTCTACATTTAATAATGTATAATAACGTAATGTAATAATATACAGGCAGAAAACTTTATTTTCGGTACCGGCAGAGTTTTTTTTAGAATTCCTGAACAAAAAAACAAGAATCAAATGAACAAATGTTAAAAATACCCATAAAAAGCTCCTACTGTAATTTAAAAAAAGATCCTTTTTCCTAAAAAAAAATCTCTGAAGAAAAATAAAACAGAGTTTTATATTGATTTTTTATTTTTATAATTCAATTTGGATATACCATTGGATTCGGTTGGTTGCCTTCTCATTCTTGTTTTTGTCCATAATTTTCTTTTTATGAAAAAGTATCTTTTTTTAATTACAATGGGAGCATTTTATGTTGGTCGTCTAAATTTTGTTGTTGGAATCTTTTTATTTTTAGGTATTTTATAAATTAACTTGATTACTGGACATTAAAAAGATTTCTAATTTTTACTTTAATCTAATTTTAATTTCCTAAATTTCAAATTTTTTAAAAATTTTTACCAATTTGATAGCGTTTTGAAGAGTATCGAAGATTCTAATTATTTTAAAGAATTTAGCTTGATTGAAAAAGCTTTATTGTTTTTTTATGATTTGAAACAGTTTTTTTATTCAAATTAAGCAAGAAAGTCGCACGCACAAATTCAATTACTTAAAATTTAGAAATAAATATGTCTTTTTTATTCCAGATGTAATTTAAAATTTCATCTTTAAGATAAAATTTCAACTTAAAAAAATTATTCAATTTGAAAGTAAAGATTTCCTGCAGTTGGTATGCCATTAATTCAATTTAATAATATCTAAACTAAGAATAATATTTGTTCTGATCCGCCGACCGATCAAAGTGTATGTGTAGAGTAAGTGTACAGTACAACTCCGATAACTTTCCAACTTCGGGTCTGTAGATGCGAAAAATTCCAGGAATTTCGGACTTATCGGATACCCCCTGTAGTAGCACGATATAAGGTGCGCGCATGCGTAAATCATGGGCGCCAATCATGAGCAAAATAGCGCACGTAGTGGGAGCACCACAATTAGTGAGCGTGTCGTACGTGTGATGACGCGTTAAGGGGAGTGTGCAATTATCGGACAGCAACTTATTGGACTTGTACTAAAACTGGTTATTACGTTACAAAGCCTGGGCATTATGGTCCCAAATGCTTCTTTCTTTTCTTTTTTTTTAAAGTGAAAAACATAAATTGAAATTAACAAATGTTAAAAGTAATATTGGTTTATTTCGCAAATTCGGAAAGTTTCTAAACTCTTTTCAATTGTTTTTAACAATTATTTTGGGCTTGTTAAATAACCAATTTCACATTAAATCGAGCAGTCTGACTGAAATGTATTGTTTTTTAAGGCAAAATGTAAGATACGTAATTTTTGTTTTTGGTAAAATTATTAAAATAGCGTACATTTTTCGATAAAACTAAAGAGTACATTTTCTCAAAAAGACCACCATCGATTTTTTTCGTGATTATGAAGATATCCTGTGAGTTTCATCCTCACTAAACTGCTTTTTTTTGTTGAAAAACTTATTTTTTGTAAATTAACTTTTTTTGTTAACATGATATATAACTCTAAATTTAATTACAAATTATGTCGATATCAAAACAATTGAATGCACTAATAAAAAAAAATGAAGTCCGGAATGATAGAATATACTATTTAGTGACATTTCATCTTTGGCACATTATTAAAACCTTTGTCCCAGAAAGTAGAAGCATGTGAAGCGACAGTGTTTGTAAACATTGTCACCGCTTAACTATTGGTAAATTTAGCGTGTGTTCAAAACAGACAATTACGCCTAATCCAAATCCATCAAGTATCAAAGAAAGGTCCCAAAAGAAAAATGCTCTCCTTCAAAAAGCTTTAAAAATCTGTACAAATGTACAAGGAAATATCCGTCTGCTAAAGCTGGTACCCTAAGAATAAACGACGCAAGGAATATATTTCATGTCTGACATACACGACAGATATCCTGTAAGTGATTTAGAGGCAGAATTAGCATTAAAATATTAATAAAGTTATCACGTAAATTTTACTAGAAAAAGCCCAAATAAAATCGACGTAATTTATATTGATATTTTTTAGTTTTAAATTCATCTATTCAGTTGAAAATTTATCTTTTTTAGTTCGAGATTTAACTATTTCGTTGGAAATTCATGTATACTTTGTTGAAAATTCGTATATTTTGTTAGAAATTTCAACCTATTGGTTCAAAATTAACTTTTTAGTCGAAAATTCATGTATTTGGCAGAAAATTCTTTTCTTTTAGTTAAAAAATAATTTTCCTAACCTACTGGTAAATTCTTTTTAGTCTGCAATTGAATTATTTTGTTGTGAATCCATTTTTGATAAAAAAAATTTTCTGATAAAAAAACTAATTTGTTTTAAATTCGTGTTTGTTCTGGTTGAACATTCATTTTTCTTACATTTTACCTTTTCTAACTTCGAATGAAAATCGATCTTTTTTATATGAAAACTCATGTACTTTGTTTCAAATGCGCCTTTTTGGTAGAAAATTAATCTTTTGTGTTAAAAATTCAACTAACTATTTGCTTCAACTAAATGTAGATATTTATATGGTACCAATCATGGAGAAGATGCTGTTTAATGCAAAATTTAAATAATGTAATTATTATTAATAAAGATATAAAATAGGATTGTTTAGATCCTATTTAAGAAGAATTTGAAGAGGATAAAGCCGAAAAATCTGAATCAATAGAATACGCGAAGCTAATAAAGTAAGGGTAAAAGTAGTTAAAGATAAAGAAAGGTGAATAAAATATCAAAATAAATTTCTACTTTAGCAGTTGAATTGTCAAACTAAAAAGGTTTAAGAGAAGCATCATTTTAAAAATACAAAAATAAATTTTTACGTAAATAGTTGAACTTAAGAAAAGAAAATAATTTATTCTCTACCAAACAGTTGGAACTTTAACAGAACATTGAATTTTTGAAAGGAATAGTTGAATAGTCAATCAACCAAGACTATAGAGAGTATAGATAGAAATAGGGAAAATGTTACGCATTGCCTAATTTGTGAATTGTAAGTCAACAAATTAAAAATAAAAACTATAAATAGGTATGATTTAAAAGGAAATCTTAAAAAGCTACATCTTTTTGCGGAAGGGAAAATATGTGCAATGCAATACTACACGTATAGTTACCAAAAATAAAATTCAAAAATTTTTAGAACGCCTCTAGGGATCTTCCCAATCCCCCTGAAACAATCTGACTGATTAAATTCTAGCAAAACTTTCCAAAACCACTTTACACTGCAAAAGTGTGAACAATTTTGTTGGAAATGTGTGGTTTTAGTCGAAAATTCAACAATTAATACTTTAATTGAAAATTTACTTTTTTATTAACTATTTAACTACTTGGTTAAAAGTCAAAGAACTTTACTGAATCTTGATTTGATTGGTAGAAGGTTAATCGATACTGTAAAAAAAATTATTTTTCAAAAATAAAAATTAATTGTTGTGAGTTAGAAATTATACTATTTTTTTACAGTGCAAATTCACCTTTTCATGGTGGAAAACTAAACTATTGAAATTAATTTTTAAAAAAAGTTCTTTTAATGAGAATTGAACTGCTTGGATGAGAGCTTAACTACGCTGTCAGATATTTATTTCATTGGGTAAAGTAAAACGGTTTTATGAAAATTAGCTTTCTTTTAATTGAAAATTTATTTATGAATAATCCAGTTGCTATTTTATAAAAGTAAAAGATAATACCTGACATAATATTTGATATTAAAATTTTATTTAACATTATACTTTTTTATAAATAATAATATTACTTTCAATGATTTTTCGCTTGGACGAACCCTTGCACATCGCATTCAAAACATAATAAGAGTAGGAAAATTGATTACCGAATGATAGACAAAAAACGAAAGAACAGAATTTGTTCATGATTTGCATAGTCTAATATTAATCAAGAATTGAGTTCTGAAATTTATGTTTCTTTACGTTACAAGAATAAGGCCTACTGTGTCTCTCAATGCCTGTTGATAATAATTCTACGCGTGTGCTCTAAAATGATGAAATCAACGAAAGCAAAAAAGAGTCTTTTAATTTCCTACTTAATGCAGAAAATCATATGGAATCAAAATATTATTATTAAAAAAAAAAGAATCAGTAAATGTTTAAAAGATAAATTGAAGCAGAAATTTTTGTTTGATTTTTCTTTCTCCTTTTCCAATTTGTGTTGTTTCTCATTTGTATTCAAATTTTTTCAAACTTCTCGCATCTCAAATCTCAAAATTCTGTAACTTTCTAAATTACTACACCAGCACTATTATGGATACACATGCTGTAGAGAATCTTCATTTGAAACATCTTTAGTAAACCAGCGTGAAATGATTGGGTAGTTATTGCCTACATGACATTCCTTTATTTCATTTGCGGTCATTCGGTCAACTGCACCGGTTATCATGTTTATTTTTAATCTCGAATGAGTGCTATTTGTCGTATATATTCCACGAAGAATTCCAGTATACTCTAGGATAGCAAAAACGTCACCATGGGATGTCGATAATACAATGTGTTCTCGGTTAGGAACAGGCATAAAATTACGGTCTAATTGCAGTCGAATTGGTTTACTAGCAGGAAAAATGTATCTTCGAAATTCGAATCGCTGGTTTTGATTGTCCTTAGGAATAAGCCGAATATATCCAAGTTTTTGGATTGAATGTCCAAGTACTTCATCAGAAGGAGGCCTACCTGGAGGAGACCTGGACCTGGCAGGAAGATGAGATTTCTGATGTGCGCTATCAGGATTCCATATGGACTTTAGGGAATCGTAATTTGCAAAAGTTTCAATAAAGTTTCGTGGAAATATTGGGTGATTCTTGCCTACTGGACAATCCCTAATTTCATCTGCGCTCAAATTATAAACTATGCCGCTTATCATATTAATTTTTATTCTTGAATGACACTTATCTGTCGCATATATTCCACGAAGAATCCCCTCATTATTTAATATTGCAAAAACATCACCATTGCATATTGATAGTACAATGTGCTCTTCGGTTGGCACGGGCACATACTTATACTGGTTTGCTCGCGTTCTTATTGATTTATCGACAGGAAAATAATATCTTCGAAATTCGAATAAAAGGCTCCCATTTTTGCGGGGAATGAGCCGAATATACCCAAGTTCTCCAAGTGAGTATCCAAGTATTTTAATAGAACGAGGCGTACTTAAAGGTGACCTGGACCTTTCACGAAAAGGAGCCTCCTCAGGAGAAGGCCGTTCAGGCGAATGTTGTTTGCCAGGAGAAGAAGAAGAAGAAGAAGGTCCAGCATTATGTTTGTTATGAGGATTCCCGTCTGACTGTGAACTACATTCTGCAAGCAGAAATAGGAAAGATATTCTTTCATCAGCACTTTAATGGCAATAAACTATTTTCTGGAACACATAAGCCTTCATAATAGAAAAGTTTTTACATTAACTAATTCTTTAGAAAATGTGTTTTCATTGTGTTATTACTTTTAAATAAAGTTCAGAAGAACATTAACTTATTTTTGCAATATATTCCTAATTTATTTATACACGTTAGTATTTATAGTAAATTTCGCTCAAATTTTGGGTTAAAAATTATTATGATATCAAGGAACGGTATTTTAAAACAATATCTCATACGCAAGTAACATAGCAAACAAATTTCTGTTTTGTCCCTTTATTGATTTTTACTTTTTAATATAGAAAATATTCATGTATTCAATTAATACATACACACAATTATCCCTATTTATATGAACATCATTATAAAGAATTCATTTGGAATTTTTAGATCAATTATATGGAAAACTGAAAAAAAAATTTTCTTGTTTCACATTCTTCTACTGCAGGTAGCTTTTTAAAATGCAGTTATTATGTATCATAGCTGGGACACGGTATATCAAATTTTCTTACAAAAAATTGGTAGCAGGTCACATAAAATTATTCTTTTTCCTAAAATGGAGTTACTAAATTTTAATTAAATATCCCAAAAGACGTTTTGCGAAATTTGTAAATGTCCGAATGTTTGATATAACAAGTCTGGGCAGATTAAAAAATGTCTGGAAATCAGAACAATAGTTTTTTGTAAAAATTGTACCCATTGTAGTTTCTTTTTGAAACTGCAATATTGACTGATTTTTTTTGCAAGAAACTTTTGCACACTACTGTATTTTTCGTGACTGAGAATAAGGCAATGAACGCCATTTGAAACGTCTTGATAATCACCAGGATCTTAACCATATTTATGAATTTGTAAAGAAGGGATTTCCGTCCTGGTAGTTAATTAATGAATCCAGGTTTTAAATTGAAATTTAAAATATATTTTGGCATTAGGATTGATTTTTAATTCTCAATATTAAAACTTATATTTATTCTGAAATAAATTAAAGTTGCAACTTATTTATTACACTAGACACCTATTTAATGCTTCAAACTCAAAATTAAGTTTATTGCTATATTTTGTTTTTCTTTCGAGAAAATAGGATAGTCGTTTTTTTGTCTAGCTCTTTATTTTCATTCGTCAAAAATACTTTTTAATTAGTTGGCGATATGTTTTATCGTTTTAAAAATAATAATAAGGTAATCGTCATCATGCCTCCTAATTTATAGCTCGAAGTCACTTATACGTTGTTGTTTTGGCATTGCTGATAAGGAGCTTTTATTTCATCGTAAGATAAAGTTAGACTACATATGCGCTAAATACACAAATACGTCATGCACTGTAAAAACAAAGTATCATTTCAAAGACTTTTATCGAAAATTCAAGAAATTTAAATAAAATTAAGACCCAATTCAAAATCTTATTTAAAGTTTAATGTTCTTGCCAGGCATCAGAAGGCTTTCATGTAGACCATGAGTTTGACTGAGATAATGCTAAAATTTTTTTCATGGAAATTATTTATATTTAAAAACAAAAAAAATTATCTTTTAATTTAAAAACCAATTCGGATAATTTATAAACAAAAGTTATGCTTATATGATTAATTACATTTAACGGTGAGGTTCCAAGAATCTTGTTATTCTCTAACTTTCTCTATTTCATATTAATTGACGACAGATATTTCAAGTTTTTTTATTTTCAATTTTCATGTATTTCAATGTTATGATTCAATGTTTGATAATTATCAAAATGTGAAAGACGAAAGAAGGAAAAATAGAAAAAGGAGGATGTTTCGTTTGTTATTTGTAGTCCAAAGAGTGACGCCAAGGTCGCCTATTTTTTAGACCTCCCTAGCGACATGGTGAAAAACTATAAAAATATGTTACAGGTATCAAATTACTCTTAACTGAAAATCCAAATGAGCATTACTTTTCGTTTCTTACAAATTTCATAAAATCACCCCTATTTAGGGGTTAAGAAGACCAAAAAAAAATAATAAAAATGAGAAAAACCACATTTGGAGTCAAAGCATTATAAAAATTTGAATAATGTTATTCTGAGATATTACGATTATTTAAAAAAGAATTTCGAAAGTCAGCTTTATTTTCGAGTTAGAAAGTCAAGTACGAAAATGTGTAGTTAAAATTGTTTTCCATATTGATTCTAATTGTTTTTTCAAAGAGATGTGTACTAAATTGTTTACAACTAGTTTTTTTAAAATTAACATTAATTTTTTGTAATTAAGAACATTGTTAAAAACAAAGCTAGTTCTCAACAATTAGTATACATCCTTTTGAAAAAAATTTTGATTCAAAATAGAAAAAAATTTTAACTACACATCTTCTTTCGTGACTTTCTCACCTCAGAATGCGACTCCAACACTTATTTTCGAAATCCTGTTTTAAATAATTCTAACACCTGAGAAAATCATTCCTAAAATGTCATAATGTTTCGAATCCAAATGTAACTTCTAACCAGAATTAATGCCTGACGAGGATCGCGATTGCTAACGATAGATATTTCCTATTTAAAACATATTTTTGGGACCTTCTTAACCCCTAAATAGGGGTAATTTTTTGTAATTAAAAAATAAAAACCAAGCTCACTTCGGTTTTTGATAACGACTAAATTGATATCTGTAATAAATTTTTATATTTTTTCAGCAGGTCGCTAGCGAGGTACAAAAATATGCGAAAAACAGCCTATTTTGGCGTCACTCTTTGGTTTTTCAATTTTTGTTTTTCTTTTATAGTTGTACTTCCATTTCAAAAATTGTTTCAGATATCACAATAAGATTGAGGAAAAACTGTCAGAAGTTGCAATAAAACAAAACAAAAAATATAATAAAAATTATAGATATATTATATTTTAATAATCACCAATAGAATAAGCGATGGCCACAAAAGTGAAAACAAAAGTATAGACTGTCCTCATTTTTGCAACGTAGGGATAAAACTGGATAATCCTCCAGTGAATAATCTGGTTCACAAGTGGATCTGAGGAATAATCCGTTGCAGCATCAGAATACAAATATATACATCTGTAGCAGTTATCTCTCATACTTGTGAGATATCGACGATATTCTTTATGAGAATGTCCTTCACAGATAAAGGTATCATTTAAAATTTTGTATCATGATTGTTATTCTAGCAAAAAATTGTCAGGGCATAATTAGGCCTCGTAATTATGAGCTGATTGTATGGCTTATTATTTTTCACAATCTAAAAAAAAAACGATGAAGTGATCGAAGTTAAATTGCGCGACGATCAAGGGCGCCAACCATTAGCGGGGGAAGGCACCCCTGTGACTGGTCACAGAAATAATGTAAGGTCACACCCCTGCCCCTTTTCCCACGCGACTTGGAGGCGGCAAGGTACTACTGTGACTGGTCACAGAAATAATGTAAGGTCACACCCCTCCCCCTTTTCCCACGCGACTTGGAGGCGAGAAGGCACCCCTGTGACTGGTCACAGAAATAATGTAAGGTCACACCCCTCCCCCTTTTCCCACGCATCGTGGGAAAA
>JAAAKG020044157.1:0-18789 GCA_010014905.2 Druon quercuslanigerum
AAGTAGTATATAAAGTATTGAATTTAGGAATTTGGATAAATTGTATAATGGTGAATTAATGAATGAAGTTACCGGTCTTAACCGTTCGTACATCTTAAAAAATTATACATTTCTTTATCTATTGATTCGAGCCCACCATTCTTTAACCATGTTATGTAAATTGTTCTGAATGGATCTTGCCGGATTTTTAATGATTTTATATGTTTTTGAGTCATGCAGAAGATTCAAGACTTTTTCTTTATAAATATATTTTTTTATTATAACAGTAACGTTACCTTTATCTGCTCTAGACATTAAAAGTTTTGGATTATCTTTAATAAAACATTTTGTTTCTTTAAGTTTTTTTTCAAAGACAATTTAAATCTTTTTCTGAAAATTTAATTCTCTTTTTTCTACTCCTAGAATATAATCATTCAATGGTAAAGTTTTTTTTTAAACGGCATTTCAAATTTTCCACCAAAGGTAGAATCTCTGTTCCATTTTTTGGAATCAATTTATTAGACAAATTTACTACAAAGTCTTATGTATGTATAGAAGGAAGTGAAGTTTGTTTTTTTTTCTAAACCATTTAATTTTTTGATAGAATTATGAATTAGACGTCCTCCAGAAGATCTGACATTATCTAGGTTTTTTTCTTTGAGTGATTACGTTGGACTTTAATGCGTCATTATCAGGAAATTTAAAAAGAAGAAAAAATGAGAAGAAAATGAGAACCGTTTACAATAAAATTTCACTCTTTATTATCATTAAAAAAACAAACTGTACGTATACTAACTTATTTTGAGTGTCATCATAACATTCTCATTTTATGTATTTTATATTATTATCTATACTTTTGTACTCTAAGAAATTAAAAAAAATGGATTTGGACCTAACATACAATAGAAAAAAATACTCATATCTTCGAAAAACGTTCATTTTACAAACTTTCAAAACCTTTTTTTAATCAAAATTTTCATTGTTATCTAGACAACTAATGTAGTAAGTACACATAATTATATACTAAAAAACTTTTTGCTTTATAAAATACAAATTGTATATTTTCCTTTGTATTCATTACAGTTATGATGGGGCAATAATATATAGTGAAATGGATTAAAAACGTCAAATAAACATTATTTATTTCAAATTTTTAAACTTTCAAGGCCAAAGGCCATAAGAAAAAAAACATCTATACATTCTTATTGTTGAAGATTCATCAGTTTCATTGAAAATTGATATCATTGTTGACAATTAATTATTTTAATTAAAAATTTATCTTTTTTATTTTTTGATTAAAACTGACCTATTTTTGGTTTATAAATAAATTATTTGTCAACACCTTATCTTCTTCATTTAGGAATTTTAATGTTTGGTTGAAAATCGGTATATTTTGCTGAAAATTCATTTATTTGGTTGAGAATTTTTCTTTTTGGTAAACAATTAGTTCTTTGTTTTGAAAATTTACCTTTTTAGTAAAAATTCAACACTTTTTTGAAAAATTCCTCCTTTTGGATAAAAAATTAATTAATTTGTCTAAAGTGTTCAACTTTTTTGGTTAAAAATGCAACTTGTTGATAACTAAAATTTTAAAATAAACGTTTATATATTAAATTATATGTTAAAAGTTCAAATATTGTGACCAAAAATTTAACTTTTTTGTAAAAAATGCATCTTTCTGTTTTGAAAATTTAACAATTTAATTAATTTTCGTTTGCCTTCCTAGAAAAACTTTTTTGGTTCAAACTTCATCTCTTTTATAAAAAAAACTGATTTTTGGTACAAAAACTCATTTATTTTGTTACAAATTTGATTTTTGTTATATAAGAAAGCAACTTTTTGATTACTGTAATTTCCAACTTAACCTGTATGTATCCAATTTTTGATTTAAAATTCATCTTTTTTAGTTAAGAATTTAATTATTTGTTGAACTTTTTTTTTGTGTGAAAAACTTGATTTTTTGAAAATTCAAGAAGTTTAATAAAAGATGAACATTTTTGTCTGACATTAAACTTTTTTGTTTAAATACCGTGTTTGTTTGTTAAAACTTCAAGTATTTGGTTAAAAATAAATTTTCTTGTTGAAAATTATTATTTTCCAACTAAAATTTCATGCGATTTGTAGAAAATTAATTTCTTTGTTTGGAAAATTATCGTATTAGAAAAAATTTATATTTTTTAGTAAAAAATAAAACTATGTTTTTCAAAATTTAATGATTTTAAGTTTTAAAATGTAAGTTTAAAGTACTTTTTCTTTCTTAGCTGGAAAATCCTTTTTTTGTTCTAAATTCAACTCTTTTGTGAAAAATTTGTTTTTTTGGTTAATACATTTTTTTTTTGTTAAAATCTGCGCCATTTTTGTTTAAAAATACAACCGCTTGATAAATGAAATTTGCAAATAAACATTGAAATATTAAATCACGTGTTCAAAATTTTAATATTTTCGGGAAAATTTAACTCTTTTGTAAAAAAATTCGTCTTTCTGTTTTGAAAATTTAATAATTAGTTTTTTTTTCTTTCTTTGCTGAAAAATTCTTTTTGGTTTAAAATTCAACTATTTTGTGAAAAGTTCGTCTTTTTGTATCAAAAATTCATTTATTTTCTCATAAATTTCATATTTTTTGTTGAAAGATGGAAATGATTAATTAATCAAATTTTCAAATGAACGTTTATATATTAAATCATGTGTTAAAAATTTAAATATTTTTGGAGAAATTTAACTCTTTTGTAAAAAAATTCTTCTTTCTGTTTTGAAAAAATAATAATTTGGTTTTTATTTCTTTCTTTGCTGAAAAATCCATCTGGGTTCAAAATTTAACTCTTTAGTGAAACATTCTTTTTTATTTTTGTATTTTCTACTATATCATAAATTTTATTTTTTCATATTCTGATAAATTTCATATTTTTATGAAAGATGAAAATGCTTAATTAATAAATTTCTTAACTAAACGATTATATACTCATTTTTTGATTGGAAAATTATTTTTTTGTTAAAAATTTAATTACTTGTTGAAATTTTTAATTATTTGGTTATATTGTTTAGTTAAGACTTTAATTATTTGTTGATTTTTTTTAGTGAAAAACTTGTTATCTCGAAAACTCGAGAAGTTTAATAAAAGTAAACCTTTTTTCTGAAGTTAAACTTTTTTGTTTAAATACCTTGTTTTTTGTTAAAAATTCAAGTATTTGTTTGAAAATTAATATTTTCGAACTAAAATTTCATGTGATTTGTAGAAAATTAATTTTTTGTTTGGAAATTTATCTTTTTCGAAAAAATTTATATGTTTTTGTTAGAAATAAAACTATTTTGTTAAAAATTCAATGATATTTTACAAAATTTATATTTTTAGTTGTCGAATTTTTGTTCTTTTGGGTTAAAAATTCAATTTTTTTCATCGAAAATTTAACATTTTTGTACTAAAATCGTCTTTCTTTATTGAAAATTTAATAATTTAATAAAGTTGTTTTTCTTTCTTTGCTGAAAAATCCTTTTTTGTTCCAAATTCAACTCCTTTTTTGTTTAAAAAATCATTTTATTTCATTAAAATCTGCACCTGTTTTTGTTAGAAATACATCTGGTTGATAAATAAAATTTTCAAATGAACGTTTATACATTAAATAATGTGTTAAAAATTTAAATATTTTTGGGAAAATTTAAGTCTTTTGTAAAAAAATTCGTTTTTCTGTTTTGAAAATTTAATAATTTGTTTTTTTTTCATTCTTTGCTGAAAAATTCTTTTTTGTTCAAAATTCAACTCTTTTGTGAAAAGTTCCTCTTTTTGGATGGAAAATTCATTAATTTTTTTATATATTCATATTTTTTGCTTAAAAATGCATATTGTTAATTAATAAAGTTTTGAACTGAATATTTATATACTGATTTTTTGATTGAAAAATTATTTTTATGGTCAAAAATTTAATTGCTTGTTGAAATATTTTTTTATTGGTTAAAAACTGGTTAAAAACTTAACTTTTTTTTTAACCGTACTTTATTGTATGATAAAAAACTTTGTAGTTTGTAATATAAATGCAATGCATTAAAAACGTTGTAAAATAAACGTTGTTTATTTCAAAGTTTTTAAATTTGAAGACCGAAGGCCATGAGAAGAAAAACATGTATGTATTTTCTACACGCGAAAAAATTTCAACAAAATACATCAATTTCATACTTAAAAGATCAAATTGCAACACAAAATAGATTAGCTAAATTTTCATTTAAAATAAAAAGTTGCAAATAATTCTAGAAGAAAAAATTTCTTTGAATTTAGTGCATTTTTTTGTTGTGACCCGCTGTAAGAGGCCTCTTCGCAATTTTATTAGCTCGAACCGCTGAAAAGTCATAAAAACTTTGGAATATAAAATGTAAAATTTGATGTAAAACCGTCCTAATTCTGTTTTCAATTATGAGACAGCGATTTCTTCTATCCCTCTATTTATCTCTGGACATAAAATATTTTATTTCTTGCGTAAAAGCTGCGTTTAAGCAGGTAATATAAAAGCTATTTATGAACCTACTTGCAGCCATAAAGAACATAATGTTTTCATATTAATTTTATTTTTGTTTAAAAATTTATTTTTCCAGCCATAAAACACGGATAATATGAAAATTCCTCGCTTTAAGTGATTTTTAAACAAATTAAATTTGAGGATTGTTTTTCCTCTAAATTGAAACTTAAAAATCAGAAATCGAAAAAGAATAAATCGATTTTGCACCGGGGTGATTTTTTACGAATTTGTTATAGTATACTGGATGTGATTTGATTTTCCCTCCAGTAACGAAGCACCCTGAAGCAGAGATTTTGTAGCCCCGATTCCATCCCTTGAAATTGCTTACTTGCTTCCGTCTTTGAAACACGAATTCGCAAAAACGTTTGCTATTGCTCCCTCTTCTTGTATCTTGTTATCTCTGACATTCTTGCAGCATCCGATAATTTCTTACTTTCCTCAAATGTTAATTAAAACACATCAAAGACGTGGATTTCACCAAGTAACTACAAAAATAATTTTGCAGATTATTAAGACGTTAATTTAGTCGTTAAAAACCTTCTCCTTCCATACTTTTTGTTTTTTGCTTCCCTTTATTTTAACGAATTTCCCTTTCCTTATGTCATTATCCTCCTATTATATGTCATTATCCTCCTCTTCCTCTTCTCTCTTCCTGTCCTGTCTCTTTCCCGTAATGCCCCTCCCCTGACCTCCCTTTTTTATTCATTACCCTTTCCCTACATCTCCCTCCTCTACTTTCAAGAACTCTCATCTACTCTTTCATCTACTCACTTTTCTGCTACTTCACATTTCATTTCCTTTAATTGACATACATCACCTTTCCTTCTGACCCTCCCCTCTTTATACCAACGTTTTTTCTCTTCTTCTACTGTTCCTCTCCCTTATTTAGTTCTTACTTCCCTTACATTTTCACTCACTACCTCTTCCTTCACCATTTACCATTCCCTTCTGGTCCCTACTTGCAATAACATATTTCCCTCTCCTTACGTCATTATCCTCCCAGTAGATCCCCTTCTTCCCCTCTCTTCTTGTGCTGTCTCTTTCCCGTAATGCCCCTCCCCTGACCTCCCTTTTTTATCCATTAACCTTTCCCTACATCTCCCTCCTCTACTTTCATGTACTCTCATCTACTCTTTTATCTACTCACTTTCCTGCTACTTTACGTTTCATTTTCTATATTTCACATACTTCAATTTTCCTTCTAACTCTCCCCTCTTTATACCAACCTTTCTTATCTTTCTCTACTGTTTCTCTCCCTTATTTAATTCTGCTTACTTCCCTTTCATTTTCACTCACTACCTCTACCTGCACCACTTACGATTCCCTTCTCATCCCTACTTACAATAACATATTCCCCTCTTCTTACGTCATTTTCCTCATATTACATCCATTTCTTCCCCTCTTTTTCTGTGCTGTCTCTTTCCCGTAATGCTCCTCGCCTGACCTCCCTTTTTCATTCATTACCCTTTCCCTACCTCTTCCTCCTTTACTTTCATGTACTCTTATCTACTCGTTCATCTACTCACTTTCCTGCTACTTCACGTTTTATTTTCTATAATGCACTTTTTTACCATTCCCTTCTCATCCCTACTTACAATAACATATTATTTTTACTACCTCTCTCTTATACTACTGTTTATATCCTTACTTTGCTATTTACTTTACATACATAATGCTACTTCTTCGTCCTCTACTTCCACCTTCTCACTTCTTCGCTTCCCTACTACTTCTTTCTATATTTCCGCTACTTCTGTTCTACTTCTTCCATGCTACTTCTCATTTGCTACTTCTTCTGCCCTACTTACCCTCTACTACTTTATATCCTATATTTCCCATAATTCCGTTTTCTTTTTCTTCTGTTACTCTCTTAGTGTCGCTATTATTACTTCCTTCTTTACCTCATCTCCCTAAAGCTACTTCTTCCACCTTTCCTTAAGTTAACTCAATCAAAATTCTTCTTCTGCTGGATACCACGTTCTTTTCCCTTACTTAATTATCTTACCTTCACTTTTTTCTCTTCTACTCATCGGATTACTTACCCTTGCTTTCCTACTACTTCTCCTTTAAGCTCCCTTACTTAATTCCAGCAATTTCTCTTATTTTTGACTTCTACTCGAGATTCTCCTCTCTTTACTCTCCCCTTTTAGTTTATAACCTCTATACTACTTCTCTTACGTCTACTACCCCCTACGTCCTCCCCTCATTCCTGCTTCTCTCTCACTTCCCGTAATTCCCGTAACTCCTCGCTTCTATTTATTCGCCCTTATTCATCCTTACTCCCCTTATTTTACTCAACTTTCCTTCATTACCACTACTTTTCATCCCCTTCTTTCTCTAATTAACCACTCTTACTCTGATATTTAAACTTCCAGTATCTCTCTCCTTATTCTTTGTTTCACTTCACCTCCCTTTTCTTACTTTTCTCTTCTCTACTCTCCTTTAATGACCCTCAAATTTCCCTTTTCCCCTCTTCTCACTTGCTCTTTCTTCTGCTTTTTCTCTCCTTCCATCTTCCCTCTTTGTACTTTCCTCTTTACTTCACAAGCCTAACCATACTTTTATGTGCCACTTCTCCTCCTACTTACACTCACTTCCTCCCTAACTTCACACAATTCCTACTCTACTTAACCTCCCCTCATTTTGCCTACTCACTCTCCTAACATCACCTTTTCTACCCCCTTTCCTAACTTCAACTCTTCTACTTTTTAAACCTTACTTCTAATAGTTACCCTCCATATCACTTCTACTTTCTCTCCCGGGCAAAGTGCGACGGACATTCGGATACCCCACTGAATCTATAAATGTTTCTACCCAGGAATGCAACACCCTAAAAATAAACAAAAACAAAAATTAAAAAATTATTTTGACAAATGTTTCAATTTTGTTTTGCAGCAGGTATAGTCATTATATATAATTTTTTTTTGAATATCGATGTCTTCACACTCTACATTTGTTTAAATTTTTTAATTTGTGAATATAGTGTAAAATTTCTAAAAATACATGCTTATTAAAAAAAAATTATTTATTATTTTGTTCAAATTTTGAGAAATTGAAAAAAATATTTTTTCTGAAAAACTCTATCCTTTTTAACCTTCTAAATATTTTTCAAAAATTTTTGCTAATACCAGAAAGACATCGTATTAGTACCATGGGGATAAACATTTTCGAGGGCAGGAGAACTTTTTTTCATTAAAAGTAATTTTTTAATTTTTCTCGTTAACTTAAAAGATATCTTTATTATAATAATAAAATTTAAATATTATGTTTTATATTTTATGCTTATAAGTCTGTTTCGCCGGATCCCGAAAATCACAAAATTGAATAAATGGTTTCGCCAGTTATTGATTTTAATGCTCTTTTTTGCTTTTTTTAATACAAATTTCTTTAAATAACGATATTTAAGAAAATAAAAAAATATTTTTTTTGCTTATAACAAAGAAAATTTAGTTTCTTTCTCAATTTTTTCTAAATTCTTCAACCAGAGTAACACAATAGCTAACTTAAAACAAGAATTATGTAAATAAATTATTATTTATTTGAATTTATATATTTTAGAATATTTCTAGAAGTTGCAGTTTCTCTGACATCGTCAACTTTTCATTCGCAGTGAGTTAATAATTAATGCATATTAATCAAGTATTTGCTTAAAGAAAAGGAAAAAAAAGAAAATATTTTAATTTCAGAATAAAAACAGGTAAATTCAGAGAAAAAAAACAACGAAAATTTAACAAAATAGTTATATTTATAACCAAAAGGGTGAATCCTTAACTAAAAAAAAAATCCAAACAAAAATGGAAGAATCGAATTTTCAGAAAACAAAATAATAATAATATTAATAATTTTTAACGAAAAGTAAACAAAAAAATATTTGAACTGTAGATAAATAAGAGTGATATTAAAACAAAAAAGGAATTTTAGTCACAATAATTATATTTTGAATCAATTAGATGAATTTTAAACTAAAATGACTTCAACAAAAAACAGATATTTTTAATAAAGTAGTTAAAATTTTTATTAAGTATTTGAATTGTGTAATAACAATAGTTTTTTTTCAAAGAAATAAGATTTGTATTTTTAAATCTAGGACATTTTTATTTAGACCAAGAAATATAAATTTCCCATTCTAAAAATACAACATGTTGAACGATTGAACGCAAACAAATTCTGAGCCGTGTTTGTGGGGGGAGAGGTTTAAAATGCAAAAAAAAAAAAATTTCGATATTTTCTTGGACTATTTCAATATTCAATTTTGGTTCTCCACTTGTATCATTTTATCAAGTAAATATCAAGGGTAAGGTTGGCAATAAAGAGAGAGGGCGAATAATAATCAAATCCTCAGTCATAAAAAATAATGCATTTGAGATAACCTACCAACCTGGTTGAATAAAAAACACATTCTGTGGGACGGTAACCCCAATCCTAATGGGAATTTATTTTATTCCTTTTTCTCAGTATTTCTTTTTTTTGTGAGAAAAGAAAACAGAGTGTAGAAAATGGAAAAGTTTGAACTGTAAGAAACAAATTCTATTTTATACAGATTTTAGGAATGACCAGTGAAGTGTGTTGGAAAATCCTGAATAATAATGAGAAATTATACCCAGAATCGGAGGAACCAGTTGTTGAAATTGACCAATTGAGTGAAAGCTCTTGAAACTTTTTATCCACCCTAAGCCCGTCACAAAAAAATCGTTCCTTTAAGAAGTTCAGAAAGCCCTGAAGTGTCTGGGAAATGTAGATATTAAAAAAAAAAGTCTAAATAAGCAACGAGCCTATTTTTTTAATACCTTATTATAATACCTATATAATACCCACTATAATATTTTAATACCCTATTAAGAGGTTAATTTAGTCGCTTAAGCTTCTTCCTTACAAACTTTCTCTCCCCTATATTTTCTACATTTCTCTACTTCTGCTTTCTTCACTTCACCTTTCCCTTCCCCCTTCATCAACGTGTTCCTTTCTCTACTACTTCCTCTCCTTGCTTCTTAGGCTAACAGTCTTATCCCTCTCATTTGCATCCCCACCCTCTACTCACCCTTTTTATTAACCATTTCCTTTACTTCCTCTCACATGCATTCATTAACTTTTTAATCCCTTCCTCATTAACCCTTAATTCTCCTGGCGCTCCTTCCCTCATTTCTCCTCACTTACCCTAAAGTCCCTTCTAATATTTTTCTTTACTCTATCTACTTCATCTCCTTTTATTTTTTATCGTTTCACCTCCCATCCCGTATCAATCCTCTCTTTGTTTCCTTTTGTGGAATTTCCTCGACGTGCACCCTCTTCTCACCTGTCCTACTTCTTCTAGACTTATTTTTCGTCTATTCCTCTACTTTCCCTCCCTTATTTCCCCTCACTTCTTCTCTTTTCTTACCTTGAATTGCGCACCGTTTTCCTCAATTCCTCTCTTCTAATTTGCTACACATTTCACTTAGTTATTTTCCATAATTACAACCCATCTTTTTTACTTCCTCTTCTTTTACTTCTTCTACTTAACCTTCACTTATTTAATACTACTTACCCAACTTTAATTCTCCTCACTTACCTTACACATCTCCCAATCATTTCCCATAAACTCTTTTACTTTCTCTTCCTTAGTTCCCTCTACTTCTATTACTTTCTCTACTACCCTCCACTCATTTTCCATCAATTACTCTAGTTCCTCTTTTTTATTTCATATTCACTCCTCACACTTCACCTTCACTTATCTTTCCTACTTCTGCTTTCCTCACTTAAATACTTTCATACTTGCTCTACTCCTCTTTCCCTCATTTCCCTCAATTCCTCTCCCTCTATTTATCATAATTTCTATAATTCCCTTCCCGTGACTTCTCCTACTTCCTCTCAAATTATTTTCCAAAAATTTCCCTACTACACTTGCCTCATTTCTCATCATTTGCCCTACTTTTTCTCTCCTTAATTCCCCTGCTTATCCACTAATCATTTTTCATCCATTTCACTAATACTAGTTCATCATTTTAATTAACATTCCCCTACTTTCCCTCTCTGAATTTTTCCTTACCACATATACGATTCGTCCATTGATTTTGCCTGTACTTCTTCTTCCTTGACTTTCCTTACTTTCCTTTCACACATTTTACATTATTTCCCGTACATTTACTTTATCATTTCTTCTTCACTTTCCCTACTTTATCTTCTTTCGTCTTCCTAGCATTCCTTCACCTCCCATTCTCTACTTTCCGTTCTCTTATTTACTCTACTTTCTTTGCTCTGATTTCTCATCACTTACCCTAATTTTCACTTCTCACTTACCCTTCTTCACCTTCCTTAACTTTTACTCAGCATCCCTACTTCCTCTCTCAGTAATATCTCTACTTTTAATTTACTCATTTCCTTTCCTACACCTCGTCTGATTTCCTATCCCTCACCCCATGAAATTATCAAAAAAGTCACTTAAAATACGTTAAAAAGTCCTCTAAATCCTTTGAAATCTCATGCAATTTTTTTAACTTTAAATCCCTTCAAATTTTTAAAATCTCATTAAAATCCTCTGATGTTCATAAAAATTATATAAAAATCCTGCATAACTGGAGAAATTGCGATTTGTTAAATGCAAATGTTTTTAAATTCTTTAAAATCCTTTAAAATCATAAAAAACCTTGTAAAGATCTTAAAATGCCCTACATTCCCTTTCTTTTTTTACCTCATCTTACCTACCTCCTCTTTCCCTACTTCCCCTACTTTTCCTCTACTCACTACCCCTACAAACCCTATACTCATTTCTCATAAATTTTCCTACTTCCCATGCGTCACTTCTCACTCACTTGTCCTACTTTACCTTTGCCACTTTCCTTATCATTCTCCCTGCTTTCCCATCCCTCATTTCCTCTAGTATCCTTTCTCTAATTTCTTATCAATTTCCCTGCTTCCTCTTCTATGTTCCCTTTCACTTCCCCCATTTCTTCTTTCCTCATTTCACTTCTTCCATACTTGTTCATCCTTGATTCCATACTTAAAATACTTTCCATACTTTACATACTTTACTTTTCACTCATTTCCCCTCATTTCCCATCACTTATCCTTATTTCTCTCCCCTCACTCTCCATAATTAACCTAGCTTTCCCCCTCACTTCCCCGTTTTTCATTTTCCTTACTTCCACTCCAGTTGATATATGAGATATGAGTTGTGAGCTAGTTTTTCCCCTCATTTCCCCTTCTTGAAAGAAGTTTATTTATATATTTTATTGCTTTAGTTAATTTAATTTAATAATATATTACATTAATAAATATTTTTCTTCCTTATTTTTAAGACAAGAAGAATGCAACCAACAATAAAAAATTCGTCAAATTTGGACTTAAATGTCAACGTAAGTGTGAGCATCGATTTAAACTCGATTGCAACGATACCTCGATCTCGTGGTGCCACCGCCAACGGGGGAGGAAAAAGGACCAGCTCGATTTATCGAGAAACAGAAGAACCTGGAGGAATCGAAGGTCGAAAAAATTCGACCTACACCTTTGGCAGGCAACATGCTATTCGTAGTAATTACATAGGAAAGAGCATCGAAGCTAAAAAGAAGGTAATTGTAATTGATCAAATTTTCTTAACATTAGTTAAATGCCATCTTTTTGGGGTTTTAGGATATATAGGTTTTTAATTGACCCAGGATTTATAATAGCTGTGAAGAAGATTTTTTAAAATTAGCTTTAAATGTGATGAAAAATGATGGGAGGGAAAGTAGAAAATACAAGGAAAAATCAGGGGAGGAGAAGTAGAGGAAATAAGGGAGGGAAAGTGAAGGAAAGTGAGGGTGGGTTAGTTGGGGATGTAAAGGTAAAGTAAAAGGAAATTAAGAAGGGAGTGAGAGGAAAAATTAAGAAGGGAAGTAGAAGAAGTGAGGGAGAATGAGGGAGAAGTAGGGAAAAGAGGAGGAATGAGAGATGGAGGTAGATGAAGTGGGAGGGAATAAGGGGAGGGAGAGTAGCTTGCCCTCCGTTCCCAAAATATATTCTTCTCTAATTATCCCTCTCCTGACTTCTCTAACTTACACTCTTCAACCCTTAATTTTAATAATTTTACCTACTTTTATTTACTTTAAATTATTTCTTATACTTTCCCTTACTTCCATTAACTTCCACTACCTCTGTTCCTAAATTTCTTCTTACTTCCTCTACTCCTCCTTTCCTCATTTCCGATCACATTCTCTCGATTTTCCGTTGCTTATTTTGCGTCACTAATTTCACTTCGTAAACTTAATTCCATTCATTGCAAGTGCTTCGGCTACTTTTCCTCTTATTAATTCCCCTATTTTTGCCTTTTTACCACTCCCCATTTCCCCTTACTTCCACTTTCGTCCCACTTAATTTCCAACCTCTTATTTCATCTACTTGCCGTCCCCTTACTTCTCATACTTCTTATGCGCTCATTTTCCTTTATTTTCCATATTTACACCCTCAAAATTTCTTCTCACTTACCTCCATTCCTCTCTAACCATTTCCTTTCACTTTTCTACCCTTATTTCCCCTCCCCCTCTACATTTCTGTCCCTCAATTCCCCTCTTCTCTTCTATTTTCCTTCCCATTATTTTTCATAAATTTCTTTCATTTCCTCTCCTGAGAAGAAGCAGGATGGTCGAATTGACACCCAACCGTAACTACAAGGGTTTCTACCTGAAGCTGAAAACCCTGAAAAGACAAAAATAGAAAAAGGGAACTAATCATATCCACTTTAAAATTCTTTTCCTATTTAAAAATTTGTTGGTAATACGGCACATGAGGTAATGTGGCACATCGGGTTTAAGTATTAAGTGAGGGTAGTATGTTGAAAGTTAAATGTAAAAGGGTGTAGTATAGCGTCTTGTGTAATGTGGCACACGGGGCAATTTGGTGCAAAGTATGTTTTTGACTGAGGATGTATATTTAGTACAATATTTCACATTTGGTACAATATTTGGTAAATACTTTGTCTTTTTTGAGGAAAAATTTAATTTTCAAATTTATTAAAAATTTCATTTTCCATCTTATATAAAAAAGACGTTAAGTATTTTCTGTTATTTGAAGAGTTAACTTTATCGATAGTGTTAATTTATATTTTTAAGGTTGGTGGTATTTTCTATCTTTAATACTAACAATTAAATTATTTAAATTTAGCGGTCAAATGTTTTTCTTCAAGTTGGAAAGGGGGCTAAATTTAAATTATAAAAGCAGTCATAGTAAAAAAATATATTATTAATTATATTTTTAACACTTTTTAGATGTGTTTTCAAGTTAAAAAGATCAATTTTCACACAAAGAAATTAATTTTTATCTAAAAAAGATAAATTTTCTACTAAAATTAGAAAATTAAGAATTAGAGAATTAGAAATGTTCAACAAAAAAGAAACTAGTTTTGAAAAACAAATTTTTTTAATATAAAAAGAAATAATTTTTTAAACAAGAATAAAAGAATAATTTTTTAGTTAAAACAATTTTCAACCCAAAAAATGAATTATCTACAAGAGAATTCAATTTTAATCCCAAAAGATGAATTTTCTACCAAAAAAGATACAGTTTCAATAAAATATATACATTTTCAACTAAAAAAAATAAATTTACAAACCAAATTTTGGAATAGTTCAATTAACCGTTAGAATAGTAAATTTTAAATAAAACAAAAACGAGTTTCAACAAAATTAATTTATTTTAAACTAATAATGTAAATTTCTAAATAAAAAGAAACGAATTTTCAACCAAAATATGAATTTTTGACCAAATAGTGAAATTTTGAACCCAAAAGATGAATTTTCTATCAACAAAAAGGCGAATTTTAAAATAAATAGTTATTATTCAACAAAAGAAAAAATTTCTGAACAAAAAAAGAATAGTCAAATTTTCTATAAAACAAAAGTCTATAAAACAAAAAATTAGACTATACAATTCTCAGTTAGTAAAATAAATTTTCAACAAAACAGGAAACGAATTTTTAACAGAATAGTTCAATTTTCTACGAAAGAAATGAATTTTCAACCAAAAAGATAAAGTTTCAACACATACTTGAATTTTCATCTAAAACAGATAAATTTTCAACTAAAAATAGAATAGTTAATTTTCCAGTAAAAAACTTAATTTTCAATAGAATGAAATTTTCAAATTTTCATTTAAACCATTAATTTTAAACATAGTAATTAAATTTTGAAAAAAAAGTTTTTCAAATAAAATTATTAATCATCAACCAAATAAATTAATTTTAAACAAAGTAGTGCCACTTCCAACTAAGTAGTGTCAAAAATAGTTGAAGAATTAAAAAAAAGGATTTCCAAATTAAATAGTTGGGATTTTTACCCATAATAATAACATTAATTCCAACTTTAGTTTATCGTAAATTCTCTGACTATGTCAGGTGTTTCCTGACTCTGTAATTTAAAAAAGTATATGTTTAGTCTTAAATTATTTATAAGTGCTTTGTTTAAGCTTAAATTATGAGCATTTTCTAGAAATCATTTGCTCAACCTAAATGCTTGGGCTTTTAAGGCCATGTAACGAGTGGGTCTCGTGACCAGAATCCTCACGAAGTGCCACATCGAGTTGAAAATTTTGTATATTAAATAAGAATTCCAGGAATTCACAAAATTCGTTAAATTCACGAAATTCATTAAATTCATGAAATTTATAGAAATAAAGGAATTCACGAAATCTATGGAATTCGCGAAATTCATAAGATTCACAGAAGTCACGAATTTCGCAGACTTCATAGAATTCAAGGAATTCATGGAATTCATGGAATTCAAGGAATTCAAGGAATTCAAGGAATTCATAGAATTCAAGGAATTCATAGAATTCAAGGAATTCATAGAATTCAAGGAATTCATGGAATTCAAGGAATTCATGGAATTCAAGGAATTCATAGAATTCAAGGAATTCATGGAATTCAAGGAATTCATGGAATTACAGGAATTTATAGAATTCAAGGGATTCATTGAATTCCAGGAATTCATAGAATTCAAGGAATTCATGGCATTCCAGGAAGTCATAGAATTCAAGGAATTCATGGAATTCCAGGAATTTATAGAATTCAAGGAATTTATAGAATTCAAGGAATTCATAGAATTCAAGGAACTCATAGAATTCCAGGAATTCATAGAATTCAAGGAATTCACGAAATTCATAAAATTCACGAAATTCATGAAATTATCAGAAGTTACAGATGTATGGAATTCAAGGACTTAAAGGAATTCACGAAAATAACGGAATTCATGAAATTCATGGAATTAAAGGAATTTTCGGAATGAATGGCATTGATAAAAGTCACGGAATTAATGGAATTAAAGAAATTAATTAAATTCATGGAATTCAAGGTATTCATAGAACTGAATTAATTCACTGAAATTATAGAATTCACGCAATTTATGGAATGCTCGGAATTTGTGGAATTCAAGGTTTTCTCTAAAATCACGGAATTCAATAAATTCACTGCAATCACGGAATTCACTCGATTTGCTGAATTTAGGGGAATTATCGGAATTTACAGAACTCAATGAATTCATAGAATGCAAGAAATTCATAGAATTCAAGGAATCCATAGAATTCAAGAAATTCACAGAATTTAAGGTATTCATAGAGATTCAAGGAATTCACAAAATTCAAGAAATTCATAAAATTCAAAGAATTCATAGATTCAAGGAATTCATAGATTTTAAGGAATTTGCGTAATTCAAGGAATGCTCTGAATGCACGAAATTCTTAAAATTCACGAAATTCACGAAATTGACGGAATTTATAGAAACGAAGGAATTCACGAAATATACGGAATTCGCGAAATTCATGAGATTCACAGAAGTCACGAATTTCAGAGAATTTAAGGAACTGACCAAATGTATTGAATTGAAGTACTTAAAGGAATTCACACAAAAAAGGAATTCACGAAATTCATGGAACTTATATAATTTAATGAATTTATTGAATTCTCGGAATTTGAGAAGTTTAAAGAAATTCTCTGAAATCACGAAATTCAAGAATTTCACTGCAATCACGGTATTTACTCGATTTGTTGAATTTAAAGAATGATCGAAATTCACAGAATTCAAGGAATTCGCAGAATTCACGAAATTCAAAGAAAATATGAAATTCAAGGTATTCACGCATTTCAAGGTATTCACGAAATTCATCAAATTCACGAAATTCATTAAAGTCACGGAATATATAGAAATGAAGGAACTTATGAAATGTATGGAATTCACGACATTCATAGAATTCAAGGACTTAAAAGAATTCACGAAAATCACGAAATCCACTAAATTCATGGAAATGAAGTAATTTTCGGAATCTATGGCATTGATAAAATTCACGAAATTAATTCACGGTATTTGTGTAATTTAAGGAATTGAATAAAATCACGGGTTTTAAGAAATTCTCTGCAATTACGGAATTCACTAGATTTTCTAAGTTTATGGAATTATATGAATTCACAGAATTCAAGGAATTCGCGGAATTCAGAAAATTCAATCAATTTTCGGAATTCATAGAATTCATGGAATTCATGGAATTCGCGTAATTCACGAAATTCACAGAATTCAGAGAATTCACAGAATTCATAGAAATGAAGAATTCATGGGAATAAAGAATTTTAAGTAATTTAGGAAAGTTGCGGAATTCATGGAATTCAAGGAATTAGTAGTATTTATGAAATTCAAGGAATTCGCGGAATTTAATGAATTCACGGAATTCATAGGATTCATGGAATTCATGGAATTCATGAAATTCAAGAAATATTTGGAATTATGAAATTCAAGGAATTTATGGAATTCATGAAATTTAAGGAATTTATGGAATTCATGAAATTCAAGGAATTTATGGAATTCATGAAATTCAAGGAATTTATGGAATTCATGAAATTCAAGGAATTTATGGAATTTATAGGATTCATGGAATTGATGGAATTTATGGAATTCATAGGATTCATGGAATTGATGGAATCCGCGTGATTGACGAGATTCCCAGAATGAAGAGAATTCACAGAATTCAAGGAAATCAAGAAATTTACGTAATTTACGGAATTTGCGGAATTCATGGAATACACGGAAGTCGAGGAGTTTACGGAATTCATGGAATTTCTGGAATTGGGGAGAATGGCGGGCGTTCTATGGAATCCGTGAATTCCGTCAATTCTGTGATTTTCTGTAATTATGAAAAAAGTTTTTTTTTGTAAATTATTTATTTTTTATTTTTCTCATAGTTATTAAAATATAGGACCAGATCCATCTTTCTTAGTGCTCCTTATTTATCATACTAAATTTTTAACACGATATGGCGCTTTGTCTGAAAATAAGGTAGAAAATAAAAAAAGTGTCGGTGAGGTAGGAATCTGGTCACATGGCCTTAAGAACTCTAGATATCTAAAATAATTCATGGTAACCATCTCTGATGACAATACAGAATAGCTTAATAAAAAAGCGCCCGACTGGTAATCGGAAGTTCTGTGGTTCGATTCCTGGTGGAGCAATGCAGATAATCCTTTTCAGAAAAAATGTAATATTCTACTATTAAGGAACAAGGGAATAAGGAGCAGGGTTTGTAAAAAGGGTTTTAGGGGTTAAAGAGCTTGATTTGCAGGAAGGGCTCCAGATGTCTAGGGGCATTTGTAAATTCCGTACTTTGAATTTTGAATGAATTTCGTATTTTTGGGATTGTAGGAAAGGTTGAAGGGATTAAGGGGCACAAACTGTAAAGAGGATTGTAGGGGTTGAGGGACAGGGGCTTTAATAAAGTTAGCAAGGCTTAAGATAAAGTGGTTGTAAGTAGGATTGCAGGGATGAGAAGCAGCTATTGTAAGAAAGGTATCATGCCTTAAGGGGCAGAGATTTTAAAAAGGGTTGAATGGGTGAAGGAGTACAGGTTATTAGGATCATTGCAGAACACACGGTTGGGATTAAAAAGATTTAAAAAAATAGAAACGTATGTATAGAAAAATATAGAGATATTCAATCCTTTCAAAGGCACGCTTTGCATCTCAGACTATCCATTATCAACAATATATCTTTTTAATTTCTATCCATTTGATTCACTCAAAAATGTAAAACTCTTATCTGCTCCCTAATGAAAAATCTGACGTCGGAAAGGACATCGGAAACTGCGCCAGAAACGACGCAGGAAATGACATCGGAAAAGACGCCGGAAACGACGCCGGAAATGACAACGTAAACGACGTCGGAAACAAAATAGGAATTTGGGATCGGAGCCGACGTTGTTTCCGGCGTCGTTTCCGACTACGGTTCCGATGTAATTTTTTTATATATTGTAACGCTAACTTTTTCAAATCCAACAAAAATTAAATTTGAAAGGTCTCTAAGTAGCGCACTTGGCACCCTAA
>JAAAKG020044168.1:0-18788 GCA_010014905.2 Druon quercuslanigerum
GTGGTATGTACTCGCCACCGTGTTTAAGCATTTCAGCGTTAATACTGTCTACCCCGGAAGCTTTACCGTTTTTCAAGCCACTTGTAATATTTTATTTTAAAATATCAATGTTAAAGTCGCCAATAATCAGATGGTTTTTATAGTGTTATTAAAAAAATTGTTTAGGTTCATATTAAATTATAGACAAGACATATCATCTGATCTATATAAAGCAGTTATTATCAGGTTTATGTTATTATTTAAACAAATGTTACTATTTAATAGTTTTAAATTAACTACTTGTACTATCTCTGTAGTCTCTTTGACAAAATAATTTATATAAATAATTACTCCATCTGATTTGTTTAGCTTACTGTCGTTATAGTAACTTCTAGAGACTTTTAGTGTATATAAGTCTATATTATCAATATTCCATGATTTAGCGCATACAATAACATACAGTTTAAGTTTTAATCTCTCAATAAGGATTTCGATTTTACAAAAATTATGGTTAATACGACGAACATTTACATATAAGATGCGTCTGTCTCTAATGCTTTCATCCTTATTGAGAGATTTTATATTGTCATGCACACCTTCATATTTGACAACTTGGTTCTGTATGTCTTCAATGAAGTTGATGTGTTGCGCCATTACAACTCTTCCTTATTAGTTGAGTCTTGGGATTGAGATACATTTCTTGTTTGTCCAGTTGGTAACGGCGAGGTAAATCTGTTATTTCGCCTCTGCTTTCGATATCTATCTGCACTGTTGATTGTTCGTAACGTAGGTTGCAGTGGATAATATGCTGAGGTTATGTGTCTTTTTATTTGCTTGCTAAAGATGTCACATTTATTGTAATCAAAAGCAGAGTGAATAGTATTATAATTTATCTTCTATTTCTCATTGCTATATAAACAATTTGGACCTTTATTGTTGCTATTATTACAATCAGTTGTTCTGTGTTTCAGTGAGCAGTGCAAACATACTACACTGTTCCTACATTTAATAACACCATGTGAAAATTCACCACAATTATGTAGAGGTTTGACATTAATTACGTCAGAAACTTTGCAACTTTGGTAACCAACTAATATCCTCTTATTTTTCTCTCTGATATATTTATAAACTTCAGTATTAACTTCCAATGTCCCAATGGTTAATCCTTTTTTTCATAGTGTACATGTAAAGAACTCTCTGGATTATTTAATGGTTCTGTTATAATTTCACAGTTTTTATCCGGTTAACTTTTAAGTAATTGTTCAGCAACTAAAGCACTTTCACAATCAACACAATTTATAATTATATCATTATTTTTTATAATCACATCTTTAGCTTGAATACTTTTGTTTTCTGTTAATAATTGTGTAATCTTTTTTTTCCATCAGTTATTTGTTCAGTGCTTTTAAAAGTGTGTTTTCCGTAAGTATGAATTATTGTTGTTGCTTGACCTTTGGATCGAAAATTGTTGTCTTATGTAGATCTAGTGTTTTGTCAGCTATTTCATCTAGAAACTCCTTTCGTAGTTGCCCTGTTGTTTTTTCTTTTATTTTCGCAATTAAATATTTGGTTAATTCACTTACATTTTCCTCCGAAATTTTGGAGTTTAGGTTTAGTTGGTTATGTTCAGGAGTATATATGAGCGAAATGTCATATATACTATATCAACAATAACGTAGAAGATAACCTATTTTTCCGCAATTGTAGCATGTACTGGTTATCGCGAGCTATAATTAAAATGTCGGTTTCCTAAATTTGGTTCAAAAAATTCCAGTGCACTTGGATTTATTCCACCTTTGTTATTATCCCTACTTTTTTCTTAACCTGAAATTGCATTATGATGTTTCTCTCCTTTACTATATCTTTGGACTTATTTTTATTTTCTTCCACGTTATATAAAAGCGCCGACATTTTCGGATTGTTTTTGTTTTTTTGTGTCTGTGTGTTCCCTAATAGCTGATTATTTGATTATTTTTAAAATTTGAATTGTTCTTTTAAAATCTTTTGTTAAAAAATTTTGGATTCCCATTTGAGAATCTTTGCTGAAATTGTGGTATACTTTGTTTGTTTTGATACCTCGGTCTAAATTGTCTTTGTTAAATCTGATCATAATATTAATTATGATCTCTATTTTGATTGTTAATATTAATATTAATTTAATAAAGATTATTTCCTGTGTCTTTATTATTTTTATTAATTTTACTAACATCTTTATCTAAAATGTCTAGTTGTTGACCTCTAGTTTTAGATTAAGCCAATTCTTCTTCCTATTCTCGTCACAAATTTTCTAATTCCGAAATATAATTCAATATAACAAATGACATACGATTTAATAACCCTGGATAGAAATCAGTTTTTCCGGTAGCATATAATCCTATTTGTCCAAACGACAATCCTACTCTACTTTACAAAATATATGCTGGAAAAATTTATAGTTCCAAAACAGAAGATATGCACAAAACTAACTCTTTATCCTAAAGCAACTAATCTACGATAGATTAGGTCTTTCCGGTTGGCGCTACTCTACGTCGCTTAACTAAGCTTGCGTTATTAAACTTAAAGTACTGACATAACATCCTAATATTCATTTTGGAGGTTATCCAACCTCTAAATCGTGATCTTAAACATAGGGGAGCAACTATACCCTTAGCTTTCAGGATGAACTGACGAAGTACTTATTGTTCGTTCCCCTTAAAACATCAACTTCTGAAACAATAATAGAAAACCTGTTTGAACATTTCATTTATACATTTGGAGCACCCAAAAACATACTCAAGAATCAAGGTGATAACAAACAAATGAGGATATAGTCTCTAACCAGCTGATGCCGTATTATTAGATGCTGTTAACAATTTATGCATGTCATCAAGATTTCGGTTCTGAAATCCAAAGGAATTTCTGTAGAAAAGTTTTTCAATATACTTTTTCTTCTTTATACCTGATCACGAATTCCTTTTTCTAAACAAAAGTTTTTACGCGACCACGGACTATCGACAGTTAGGAAAATGTAAATGAATAGACAAATATAGAATTTGCGAAAGGAAATAACCAAATTATTTGTTGGTTAACACCGATCTTTTGTAGTAAGTCAGCGTTCCTATCACATAACGAAACCTGCGTACCCACTACTAATCGATACATTATACACCATAATTTACGGTTTTTCCGGCTATTTTTAGGCGCAAATTAAAAATTTTCGTCTCCACTAGTTTTTTCAAAAAATGAATTTTTAGACGTGGGGTGCTTACTGGGGGTCAAGTCTGCACCTCTAATGCATAAAAAATATTTCAAAAAGGAAAAACGCTACGCCATATTTTACGGCTTTTTTACGGCTCTTTAATGTACTAAATTTCAATTTTCCAAAAACAAAAATTCACGGTCGAAACCTACCCTCAAATATAAAACCTGCTTTTTTCAACAAATATGCATTGGCTATATTTTACATATATTTTACAGCTCTACAAAAAACCACAAATCAATATCACAAAATAACCTTACATTTTTCAAAAAATTAATTTTATATTATGGGTTGATCATTAGGCGTCAATTCTGCACCTCTAACGCATAAGAAATATTTGAATAAGTAAAACAACTACGCTATATTTTTCGGCTTTTTTACGGCTCTTTAATGTACTTAATTTTACATTTCCAAAAACAACCCTTGATTGACAAAATCTTTTTGGCTATGTTTTACGGTTATTCCACGGCTTTGCAAGACACCGCAAATTACAGAAGACAGCCCTTGCACGGAAAGAAAAGCTGTGTATGGTTGGACCAATCATGATATGCATGAATTTGGGACAACCATTTTATGTGCTTGTTGTAACGATATAAAATGATTGTATCATATTTTTCCATATGTATGACGGGCCCAACTGCAGCGTTTTTTCGTTATAGGTCTGAAAATCAAACTCCAAACGAAAAATATAATATTTTCACATAATCATTCTACCCATACTTCGCGGCTATTTTGTGGCTCTTTGCCATAGATAGATTTTAAATCAGCTTCAATCGTTGAGGATATTATATTTATGTAAAATTTGACCCCCCCCCCATTTTTTATTTATTTGCAAAAATTAAAATATTGAATTTTCCAAATAAGACCACATGTTTAAAAACTGCGGTCATTGAAGGGTCAACTGGATACAGTATATATGTATTGTAGTGTATCTTCAAAATTCATATTAAGATGAGAAAAAACGACTAGAGAATCTCTAAAGTATATGTTACAATATCGCCTTAAATTTAAATCACGGAACTAAAACACAAAAAACAAATTTTTGCAAATCGATGTTTGATAAAATGATGATGATGATTTTTTTGACAAAACTGGAGGGGTAAAACAGCTCTCGAGTATAGGTAGAATTATTTTTAAAAAAATAAGATTTTGATTTTGAGGGCTGGTTTAAACAATGGCTTAGTTGTTTTCCCTTTTTAAAAGTTTCTTATGTGTTGGAGGTTTAGGCTTGACACACAATGAGCAACCCATGCATAAAAATTCATTTTTTGAAAAATGTAAGGGTTGTTTTCTGATGTTGATTTGTAGTGTTTTGTAGAGACGTAAAATAACCGTAAAATATAGCCAAGAATATTTGTAGAAAAAAGCATGTTTAATATTTGAGGGTTGATTTTGACCGTGAAGGGTGTTTTTGGGAAAATTGAAATTTAGTAAAGAGCCGTAAAAAAGGCGCAAAATGTTGCGTAGTTGCTTTCCTTTTTAACATTTTTTTTATGTGTTGGAGGTGCTAGCTTGACGCTCAGTGAACACCCCATGCCTAAAAATTCATTTTTTTTTAAATTTAAGGGTTGTTTTGTGATGTTTATTTGCGGAGTTTTGCAGAGCCGTAAAGTAGCCGTAAAATATAGCCAAGAATATTTGTTGTAAAAAGCAGGTTTTATATTTGAGGGTTGGTTTGACCGTGAAAAGTTGGTTTGGGAAAATTGAAATTTAGTACATTAAAGAGCCGTAAAAAACCGTAAATTATGGCGTACATGTTTTCCCTTTTAAAACATTTTTTATGCGTTGAAGGTGCTAGCTTGACGCTCCGTGAAGACCCCATGCCTAAAAATTAATTTTTTGAAAAAACTAGTGGTGTATTGAAAAATGTAAATTTTCTATGTGGAAGTGCTAGCTTGACGGACATAAATTTAACCTAGAATCCGAATTGCGACAAGTTAAATGCCCATCTTGTTGCGAAAGGGATACTGTGTGTATACTAAAAACATATGAGGAACTGAAAGCAAAATAAATTCTTTGAATTATTATTTAACGAAGCGTTCTTTGGTAGTGGTGCACTAGTCTCCAACAGCATGGCTTTTATCGAGATACGCAAATAATCGCGACTTAGGTAAATTTTAAACGTAAACGGCTGAGTGGGGCAATACGATATCCCAAACGAGTTTATTTTTTTAGATACACCTGCTGCCTGCATCTAATGCTCTCTTTGAATGACGGAGGTCGACTAGCGGGTGATTAATTGAATTATGGTTAGGGCCGTAGCATGAAAACGAACCTTGCCATGTCAGAAGTATAGTTTGAATTTCGCGAAGGGTAACGTCTTACCCCACATATGCCTTCTTTATGGGATTTAAGTAAAAAGTGAAATTAAATGAATAACTAAGAAGCCTCACCTAGGTAATTTAACCCATAGGTTGCACTTAAATTAAGAATAAAGATTTAGTCGACGTAATTCAGGTTATTAAACTTTAGTTTGGAATAACTAACAAAAGCACAGAAGCACACAGTAAGTTTTACGGACCTTAACATACATAATTGAAATTTTGTCTTTAGGACAATTGCAGATTTTGCCGGGAATAAGTGCTAATATGCAAAATTGCACCCGATTCCAGCGAAATCGCGTTAAAATTTCAGCCAAAACCACGTCTTACGACCGTAAAATAGGTGGCTATAGTCTATGAAGAAATCAAAACGACGATCCGGCAAAAGTCTCGTGCACCCTGAGGACACGGAGCGACCCAAGGACGACCGCCTACTGTATTTTTGCCTCAAGTGTTTCAGCATATTTTTCACATGCAGGAATGCTTTTCAGGCTATTGAACAGTGTAAGCTTGGCACCTTCAAGAGCGCCGATGATACGGACGACTAATTTAACAGAATATTCCGGGCAAAATCGTCGCAACTCTCTTACAAGGTCTCTATACCTCTGTTTCTTTTCATTCTCCTTGGCTATGATGTTTTTATCAGCCGGTGCCGAACATTCGATAACGAACATGGTTCGCTTCTCGAAGTCAATGAGAACTATGTCAGGCCTCGCGTGTGCAACAGAAACAATTGCCGAGAGTATAAAGTTCCAGCATATGCGGCACTTCTCATTCTCGAAAATTGAGTCTATTTCTCTAGGGGCGTTTAGCGGAGCGATATTGAGGTTAATGCCGCAACAGTAACAGTGATGGTAATAAAGCACTCTTAGTGCCGCACTGTGCTTTTGGATGTAGGTCATTCCTGCATGAGTTGGACAACTACATAGTACGTGTTCTAGATGCTCGGGGTGTTCATGGCTCGTCCTGCAGCTACCATCGGGAATGTCTTGGCTCAAAATGTGAAGACGGTATGTTAAGGTGGAAATGACAACATCTTGACATTTAAAATGAAACCCTTCGTGCCCGACTTCAATTCGGATGATTTAAGGAAAGCAAAAGTTAGCCCACACGACATTGATTGATTCTTCACATTTTTGTAGAAGATGCTGTGCATCCACTTATCGAGGAGCTGTTCTCGGAAGTTTTTCTACTGTGTTTTCTGAATCCGAGCTTTCAGGAGTGAGTACTTGAGGTAGATAAGATTTGATGCATTCAGCTTACCTCTGATACTGAAGGTAATTCCGAGTATTTCAGTACAGTACAGAAACGCTCCTTTGCTCACTTCTTCATGCTTCCTGACAATTTTAAGAAGAGGGTCTCTTCCCTATGCAATTCTAAGTGCTGTACTTAAAATAATCCTGTTGTAAAGACAGTCAAGATTCAATATTCCGCAACCACCTTGACGGCGTGAGATGTAGGGTGGTGAAATAGAAGACCTAAGATGCGTGCTTTTGTTTATGTGCATAACCTTTCATGTCTCGATTTCAAGGGATCAGAGCTCGTTCTTTGTCCATGGAACTACTCTAAATGAATAGAGTACTACCGGGACGGCAAGCATGTTCCTTGTAGATACTTTGTTCCTCGCAGACAGTTCGGAAGGCGAAATCTGCCAGGTGAGCCATTTATATCTGCTTTGGAGAGTATCCTTTATCGATGTCACATCCTGAATGCGGCTCTGTGGCACGCCCAGGTACATATAAGCCTCTCCAGCGCCAAGGTCTCGTATGGCGCTTCCATCGACGAGCTGAAGGTCTTTCGACAATCGCTAGCGCTAGATGTAGTTGCTCTTTATTTTTAGCATAGATCTTAAGATCATCCATGCAAAATACATAAGTGACCTTGTGCTTTCGATTTGCAGGTTTGCTGCAAAGTTCCTCTGGGAATGACAAAGTGCTAGAGATAGTTGCAATAATGTGAGGCAGAAGAGGAGTGGACTCATGGAGTCGCCCTGAAAGACACCTCTTTGAAAAGTGATCTTGTTACTTGTCACACAATTTTTTCCAGATTCGATAGTAAATCTGGTTTTTGAAAGTGGCATCAATCGTTCTACGCACCTCATAATTTGCGGATGAACCTTTAAGCTTTCCAAAATACAGATGATAAGTTTATGGGAGGTCGACTCGAAAGCTTTCCGGTAATCAATTCAGGCCGTCGATAGGTCACGCTGGAATAATGCTGCATCTTTGCAGACACATATATCGATAAGAAGGTTCTCCCGACATCCTGTTACGCCTTTCTTTGAACCGCGTTGTTCATACATTTCTTACCACACAGGTCGGATTGCACGAACAATCCAATCATTTAGGATAGCTGTAAATATCTTATACAGTGTGTTCAGACAAGTGATTGGTCTGTAATTCTTTCGGTTAGCTAAGTTGCTCATTTTCGGCAGGAGTACTGTGCGTCCTTCCACCATCCACTCCGAATTAGCTCTTCCAACTTCAAGTATATGCTGAAAATACGGGCCAGATGGTGATAAGTTAAAGGAAACTTCTTCCACCAGATGGTATTGATACCATCTGGTCCTGGAGCATAAAAGTTCTTTATACCTCTCAATACTTTTTTCAAGTCCATGTTGCACTTCGTAGACTTCTCTCCAAAAGACTTCGACCTCCTCTCGTTTGAACGGACGGCCGACAGCAATTGGAGGCACTTCTCATAGCGTCAGATAGTATCCATATTCTCTCAACAATATGCGGCCTGATGGTCAGCAGCTTTGACTTGTTAAGTGTGTGATAACGGATCCCGAGTTCGCGCACGAACTTTTGAACCTTGGAGGTAAAATTCCTCCCAGACGTTATATAGTCAATCACACACTGAATGCTGGAAGCGTACTGTCTTACCCAGTCTATCTTAATGGCGAGTTGATGCATTCGTCTTTTGGTCTTATGATCCACCGTTGGTTTTGTTTTACGGTTCGCATCGGCCAAAGCTGTCGCCGCATTATACACACAAGAATTGATAGTCCAGAGGTCGGACTCTTCGAAATATTGTCCATGAAGCTCTTCATCCATTTCAGCCAGATCTTTAGGCTTAGGAGAAACCTGGGTGTTGATGTTTCTCCGGGTCATAAAGCATCGCTCTTCCTCTATGGGATGCCTGCCTACGGTTGGTCTTGTCACCTCTTCTTCTCTGCTGCCGGCTTGTTCAGGCTCTGGTAGAGTAGGTGCGCTGCTTACATAGCCCCTTTTTTGGAGTACTTCGGCATGGTTTTGCAATCGTTGATGTCGTGCCATGTAATTCTTTCGTTCAGGGGTTACATTTGCATTGACTCCACCTTCATTGGTCGGCATTGTTTTCCGACCCATTGCCACGAGCCCTGCGCGTTCTGTTCTCTTGAACTGCACTTGCTACAACTATATTTGGTGTTATGATTGTTGTTCCCACGAGAAGCTAGGGAAAAGGGTGCGTCCATCCCTGTAGAACCCCGCATACAGGGATAAGGCTGCGTACTCTGAGTGGTCGCCCTGTATCTCAGAGTCACCGTTCTAGACACCACACCCAGGTGCTATTTAGCTTTTGGCACGGTTTTCACACCTCCTGTTGGGGATTAATTCCTTCGGAACCACCCCTGGACAATTTTCCGCGACTTTGGATTAATTTTTTATAAACATATTCAGCAGAAGCCCTTGTTTCAGGGACCCTCTATTGTATATGCAAATCACTTTGCTTACGTGTATATTAAATGTCGATCAAAATTTTCTAACGCGAATATTTCTTTGTTAGGTATTTTAAGTTGTTGTAAAGAATGTGGATAAAACAGTCATAGGCGCATAGGGGGGATACAGGGTAAGTTCATAAATCATGGGTGTACATTCACACCTAATTAAAAAATCTTGATGCCTAAACAATTAGTACCAAACAAGCTAAGAAGGTTTAATTTAAATTTCTCACATTTTTAAAATATAAAAATAAAAATAAGAAAGTAAGGATTTTTACTTTTTTTCAAAATTAATTAGGAAAAAATTTTATTTTTAATGGTAACGATTACAGCAAACAGTTACTTTTTTCGTGCTGTGACTGTAATGGTAACTAGTTCCTCTTAAAAACTATTTAACATATGACTAAATAGTATCCACGTGAAGCCATTTTAACTCTAAAATTTGTTTACAGGGTTTCATCGAGGTAGATCAGACAGCAACTCCTGAGGAGCGACACGTCGTCAACATGCAAATTAATGGCTATGAGAATCCAACTTACAAATACTTTGAGGTCAAAGAATAAGTTTATCTAGATGTAATTTCGTAAATCGCAGAGTATAAGCTTGTATTATTCTTTATTTTCTTTTTTTCGAGCGTTTTTTACTTGAAAATTTCATGCTCTGTAAGTTTGAATGAGTAAAAATTCACTAAAAATCAGTGGCATTTCACTGAAAATCAGCGACGTCTTTTTTCAATGGTCTTTGATATTAGCAATCGTTACTACAGTTACAATTATGTTTACTAAAACATTAGTCGCTTTTTCTGTAGATAAATAAATAAAAACTACCGGAATTTCAGAGAGTAATCACTAATTCTTAATGAATGTTCACTGATTGGTATAGCAATAAGTGTGTCACTCATTGTCAACGAAATTCCATTGATTCAAATTAAGAGATTGCTGTTACGTAATTTCTTATGTATTTTAAACATAAAGCACATATCTTCGAGAGCTCATTTTTAATTTTACGCGTTCATTAAATTAGGCAGTTTTAAGGTAAAAGAAGGGATTAAGTTTAGAACGATTTACAGATTTTTTCTTTTGTTCAAGCTAGGTCAAGTCTTGAAAATGCAGCTCCAATGACCGTCGCCTATTATTCACGTCCTATATACACACCTATTTTGTGAACAAGTACTTTAGCGGATACAATCTTGATACTAGAGAAAAAAACAGTGTGTTTGCTGCCACTTAAACGTGCCTTCAACTAAACGTACGAGGCATGTGTCAAATCTAACATAACCGAGCACTAGAGCATAAGGCACGAGAGAAATACTTAAAATATACTATTTGATAAAACAGGGAAAAATGATTCAAAATACAAATAGTTAACGGACAAAACATAATGTTTTTAATATAATTAGTTCAAAGCATCAAGTGTATTATTATGTGTAAATTACCCCTTTTTTGACCTGCTGACATTTGTAGACAAAAGTTGGACTTTCTACGTGCTTCGTAATCGGTTTAGAGGTATGTTCATAGTGTCAACAAAGCCTCTGCAAAAATATTTAAAACAATTTGCGCTTAACTAGCGATATATGCAACTTATTAGAATCCGTCAGATAGTTGCAGTGATAATTAGAATGATAGCTCAAACCTGTCCAAATATTTATATACTATATTTTTTTTAATCTCTATTTCTTTTCGGATTTTCATTAGGATCTTTTTGAATTATCGATTAAGGTTGTTGGAACGGGGTGCACAAAAAAGGCGAATTTTATGAAACACTCAAAACTTTCCAACAGTCTACGATAATTCGGTTTTAGTAGTTAAAAATTGTCTAGACTAGTAACTGCTTAAAATTCAGTGTAAAAGGGTATAGCGATGGCGCGAATTGAGCAAGAAGCCGACTAACAGCTATTGGCGCTGATAGCTCAGCCGTACTTGATCGTATCGCATGGCAAGTGATAAAAGGGTGCCGCTGTAAACTCGATGACAATTATCGATGATAATTTTTCAATTAAAAAAATTAATAAATTATTTATCGAATTATTTACATATCTTTTTGTGTTCTCACATTCAAAAAACATATGGAAGTGGCGCATTACGTAGAATCGTATAAATAAAGTAATTGTTCTACAATTTATTCTTGCTTTAAAGAACACTTACGTTAATAGAGAGAAAATTATCATTTGAATATCTTACGAGAGAAATATAAATTTTTCAATGAAAATAACAAGACCTGCAGATCTTTGCAGGCATTTAAAAACAATCATCCTTATTCGCAAAGATTCATTATTCTAAGATATTGAGATACAGAATATAAATTATTTTACACAGCAGAAAATCAGAGATAGAGTTTCAACTTTTGAGAAGGAAATTGAAGGTACTCAATATTAGTACACGTAAACCGCGTTTTAGTTTTCGCGGTTTATTTTTGCCTAGAACTGCTGGCCCACGCAGTTTCTCAGATGAGAAGGGCGAGACGACACTATATACACCCATTTTAATCTATAATCCCAAACATCTTCTAAAATACTTCATCTACGATGAAATGTTTCGGACAAAGGTCAAGAGGATTTTTCTTAGATTGAACTCTGTGCCTGGATGAATTTTTTTGTTGACTTCAGGCTGCGGATTGTTATTACAACACCCTCCCCCCAAACACACCCAGGTAGTATTAATCATTTCGGATAAGATGTAAAGACTATCTACTTACTAAAGTGACAGTCTTCACAATTTCACTTCTCTGTGACTAGTTACAAAAAAGACGCTTTGTCCTTACTTTTAGTGTTACCCAGAAACAACGGCGTTGACGTAGTAAGTTCTGCTTTCTTTATGTTGCTTTCTTGCCGTGAGTTTCCCTCGCCTCTCACCGTTAGGGTGGTTGATTAATGTGAGTCCCTTGCCTCTCACGTTTCGGGTGGTTGATTAACGTGAGTCCCCTTGCCTCTCACCATTACTACCAGTGTTACAATCAGCCACGGAGAAACTGTTCGAAGTGCTCTCCATTGGATTGAAGACACAAAAGTAGACGTATTTAAATACCGCCTACAGTTTTTAGCAAAGTTTCTCGAGGGATAACTGCACAAGCTGCCCAAATCCTTTCCATGAGATCTTTTCTTTTCATGGACCGCTGAGCAAAAACTACATTTTTAATATAACCCTATAAAAAGAAATCAGGTGTTGTTAGATCTGGTGAGCAGGGGGGCTATTCGAATCGACCTTCTCGTCCAATCCGTCTCTCATTAAAAATAAGTCTGGTTCCTAAGTCAGCGTTCTCCAATAGTCCAGGAAAATGGTTACTTAACAACTCTAAGTAAGTGTGTCTGTCAACATTTCCGATAAAAAAGTAGGGTCCAATTAAATATCCATTTACTATTACGCACCACGCCATAACACTCCATCGATTTTGATGATCCATCGGTCTGTTCCAGTGAGGATTTTTGTCAGACCTATAATGACAGTTGTCTATTGAGCTCTCCGTCGCTGTAGAATTTACTTTCATCTGAGAAAAGTACATATCAAAAGAAACTAGGATCATTCTGTAACTTGTATTTTGTGGTATACCTATCTCTTCTTTAATTTGTCGAGTACGGCTTTGTGGTTCCACATGAACAGCTGCTAGAACAGGTACAGCTCGTGCATAATTTTCGCTGTACACATGATGTCGGCTTTCACGAACAAGAATCCCATTGAAAGTTCTTTCAGTCAAAGTACTTATTGTTATATTAGTAGGATATCTTCTAACGGACAACCGTTCAGAGTAAAGTCTTGATGCAGCGTCGTGGTTAACATGACATTCCCCTAAAATTAGAATAATATCAACGATTTCATCTTGTTCGGAGCTTCATGCAGAAAAAATTTATTATTTTAAAATTCTGAATGTTGCTGATTTCATATTCGTAATTTAAATAATTAAAAATTAGAAAAAATTAGGTATTGTAAATTTTTGTGATATTTTGATAGTTTTCAAAGAAATTTCGCGATATGGCTGATTACTTACCTACTGAAATCGTTGATATGATACTAATTTTAGGGGAATGTCACGTTAACTACGCTGCTGCATCAAGACTTTACGCTAAACGGTTTCCAGACAGGACACCGCCTACTAATTTAACAATAGGTACTTTGTCTGAAAGAGCTCGCAATAGGATTCTTGTTCGTGAACACCGACATTATGAGTAAAACGAAAATAATGCACGACCTGTAACTGTTCTAGCGGCTGTTCATGTTGATCCACAAATCAGTAAAGTAAGGACAAAGCGTCTTTTTTTTGCAACTAGTCTTGTCCGAAATGATTGTTACTATCCAGGTGTATGTTTTTGGGGGGAAGGGGTTTGTTAAAACAATCCACAATCTCAAATTTACACAAAAAATCCTCCGGGCAGAGAGTTCAATCTAAGTAAAATCGTCTTGAACTTCAAGTAACTTTGGAAACTGACCTCAAGGTAAAAATTGATGGTACATTCAAATGTCCCCCTCGGTCCTGGTTAACCTTTCTCCGCAGAGCTCTAAAAAATTGCAAAGAGTTTAAAGAAATTGTAAATGATTTGAAATATTTTAGCGTATTTAAAAATATTCGAAGGAATTTAAAATGAGTTTCCGTAATTTAATTCAATTTCAATTAATTTGAAATAATTTAGGACATTTTAGATGATTCAAATTAATTTTCGAGAACTTAGAACAGTTTCCAGGGATTTTAAAAAAGGGAAAGCATTTTAGGGAATTGTGAAAGATTTCAATCTAAGTTATTTCAATGGAACTTTGAAGTATTTTAATGATTTTAAGGGATTAAAACCATTTCCGCAGTTTATCAAATTTTGTTGAATTACCTTCAATTTTTCTATTCTCTTTTTAAACTTACTGAATTCAGTGACAGTACAGTACAGTACTTCCCTTATTTATATGATTCTACGTAATGCGACATTTACATATGTGTTTTGTACATTACACAACAATAAGATATGTTAAGAATTCAATAAATCATTTTTTTTAATTGAAAAATTATCATCCACTATTACCAGCGAGTTCACAACGGCATCCTTTCAGCACTTGTCACACTTTTCCATGTAAGACAAATCAATAAAAAGTTACTAAAACCAAAACACAAGTTGCTTTTTTTTATTCTAACTTTTTATGGCCACCCAGCCAGATTCAACTTTTACCAACAGTGCATTTAAGGTATTACTATCAAGTACGGCTTAGTTATCAGCGCCAACAGCTGTTAGTCAGCTTTTTGCTCAATTCACGTCCTTGCTATACCACTTTACTCCCATTTCTCAGCAGTTAACGGATCTTTTTCGAAAAAACAGATAATAAGCGCACATACAGCCACCACGCAACCTCGTTAGGGCTATAGCAAAGTTTCAAAGTTTTTGTGCATCCCGTTCTAACAGACGCAATAGAAAACTTGTTAAAACAATATCTACAGATGGCCCTTAGTTAATTTCAGAATCTGAATTTTAGACATTAATTATATGAATGTTCTCGACGAAAACGTTTTCTTAGGTTATTGGCAACACAGAAAAAACAAAAGGTAAACTGTGTGACAGATAAATTTTCGAGCTCTTAAAGATTGAACGTATGTTAGCGAAAATTTCACTGTGGCTAGGGGAATAATGCTGACGTCATCTGCTACCCTACTTTATCAGCTGTGTCAAGTGAAAAAATAGCGATCGAAGTGGAGTAGAAGTAGAATCGGTACCAAGAGACATAAATAAAGCACTGTTCTTAATTATAATGATTCTCTGGAATAACTTAAATGGTTATATTGTAAACGACCTACAACTTATTTTACACCACATAGTAAAAAGCAACTGCCAGACGTGGAATCGCTATATGCTCAAGTTTAGTGAATTTAAACGATGATAGATATGGCAGGTGTCGTTAACTCTCGTTACTTTTAGAATAAAATTATGTAAATTTTTACTGCAGTGAATATTTCACCAGGACTCGATGTAAACTTTATCATTTGTTTTGTCTATGAAACGATTGGTACATTATATGTCTCTTTAGAATGGTAAACATAATTTTTCTGATAAATGGCTTACGTATTTAATGTTGATAGCTAGGGGCTAACAAATTTCCGCATTATATTGGTCAGCTATTGTTGGCGAGGATTTATAGACGAAGACAGTTATAGAAAATGTTCAATGCCCTCGTTCGACCTTGCCGATAGTTTCACTTGGTAGCGACTGAAATGCGATAAGTAACCTCAAAAAAGTCACGTCGAGGTCTTTGAATAAAAGGAACAGATACTGAAAAATGTGTAATTTGGAGTGGCCTAATATCTCAAAAACTTTGCTGACCAAGAAATGAGAAAACAAATTGCAGGGAAGGAGATATATATTTAGCTTAAGCTCCTTCATAAAAGATGGGAGTGATGATGATGATGATAATGCTAATGATAATGATAATGATGATGATAATGATGATGATGATAAGGGTTCCTCTTTTTATAAGGGTCAAACATTATAGTATGATATCAACCGTGGTAAATAAAAGTGAATTATCCAGGTCCAGTAATTCCGCTAAAAGCATGAGCGAACATAATATAATAGTATGTGGCTACACACATGCATTGAAAACTAAAGTTATCCACTTTCCGCAATCTACATAATTTTATTCTTAACTATATGGCATTAAAATTGATTTCAGAATTGAAGAAACACTCTTTTGATTTTGACTGAGTTTTATAAAACTAAACTTACTGTTAGAAAACTATAAATACACACATGCATTCTTATAAAAACCCTAAATGTTAAAGATATTAATTTAGATATATTGATACGATTTTGAAACTTCTACTTTAGTATATTATGGCGATGGTACGATGAAGGAATATAATTAATGCGTCAATACTAATGATAATGTTATACATGCGTGCGTTCCTGTATTTAAATAAGTACGACAAAAATGAATTCATTAGTGATATATGACATACTCGTGTACACATTCATTGAATTAATTAATTATATAAAAACAGTGGAACAACCACCTCTGGGTCCAACTGAGAGAAACTATCATCTAAAAAAACATTGCTGCCAATTCTAAAATCTTGTCGCACTGCGCGTGGGTCACGTAGGCAACCGGATTGGTTGCCGTCAGCTCGCTCATTTAAAATGATGAAATATGCAAATTAATTTTTCGCAACAAATAGAATATTAAAATGCATAAAAGCAGTAGGCATTATTTAAAACTGATATTTGTGGTAAAAAAAGGTATAGCTTCGTTCAAATTTCAAACCGATAATTCATTTTTAAGAAGTAAAATTAAATGATTATTTCAAGTTTCAATTTAGGATTCTATTTCATAATCTAAGAATTATTTTTAATAATTTAAAATTAGGATTAGTTGTATACAATTGATTTGCACATTTCAAATAAATGCACTAAGGGCAACTAATCCGGTTGCTGAAGCGATGTATGCGCAATGTAAAAATATATACAAACTGGAAACATGGTTTGAAAATGGCACTGATTTCCAGTAGAACCGAGGTAAATCATACCTACGACCACGTCTCATAACAGTGAGATGCGTGGCTACAGAACACGACGAAATCGTAACGACAGCCCGGCAAAACCCTCTTGTGTCTGGAGGACATGGAGTTGACCAAGGATCACAGCTTTCTGCATCCATTTCGCAAAAGCGTCGGCATTTTTTTGGCACGCGGTTATGACTTTGAAGTTACGAACTATTGATAGTTTCGCACCTCTAAAAACACTGATCACAAGCAAAATTATGTAATTTAGTCGGCTGGTCCCGATAATTTTATCAATAATATATACTTTGTTTCTCGAAGTTCCGTTATTACGGGGTAGGACCGGGATAAACTCGCCTGTGGAGTGGATTTTCGTGGGATATTTTTATTTTTTATAGACGAATTTCCTTTAAGTCTGTTTTTATTTGACTTGAGTAGCTGTTGTTTTATTATGTTTGGACTTTAGCACTTCCATTTTACTTAAAGGTCAACTTCAGTTCTGTCTAATTTTCTTCCTAAGATCTAGTGAGTTACATAATTTACGTTTGATTGAGTCGGTTCTTGAGTTTTTAGAAAGTTTTTGTTCTTAAGGTAATTGATTCCTTGCCATTTTGCCATATTTTTAGTCTAAAGATCCTAACATAAGTTTATTAGTATTTCGTGCTTTTATTTACCGGTATCTTTACTAGCATTTTCTAATTTAAAATTATTTACGTTGAATTCACCTAAACTGTTTCCTCTAAGGTTTTTAATTCGTGAATCGTATGCGAAATTTCGTTTTTCATAACAAATGGACCTTTAGACTGGCCGTAAAGTTTACCTGCTTTTTTGTCGGCTTTGTTTGACAGTATTTTTATCCTTTTTGAGACCCTGTCTCCTATTTCAAACTTTACTTGTCTTCTTCTTAAATTATAATTGATAACTTGTCTTTCATCTGATTGATCTGAATTCGTCTGGGCTTCCTCTTTTATAATTTGTAACCTTCTTAGTAGCTGGCCGACGCGTAATAGGGTGCAATGTGTGCGGGGCACGTGGGTGGCCAAGCTTGATTTTTGGTGGGGGGAGGGCAGCCAAACTGCACTTAATGTAAACGTGCCCAACAAGGGTTGATTTTTCCTTCAATTTCTTTTGAAACCAATTTCTTTCCAGTAATAAATTAATATCCTAGGCATATGAAATCGTCATTAAGAAGCATGTATATGAAATTCAATTTATATTCACGATAATCTCTTAGATGATTTTTCATTTACACAAAATCAAAATAAGTTTAGCAGTATTTTACGATTATTAATAAGAAAACATGCTACCTTCTTTCAGTTATCGAAAAATAAAATTGTATTTCAAATCAAAATGTTTAATCAGGCGAATAAAAAACAGACCCAATCTACAATCAACTGTACTCGAATTCAAGTGACGTAATTGAATTGACGAATTCTAGATTATTACTTACATTGCGAATATTGGACAAGATTAAAAGAAATGTAAACACTAAGTTCTCAAACACGCTGCTGTTCTGACCTGTATACTAAATTTAATATAAAATTAATAGTAAATTTTAACTACCTTTTATGCAAATGACTTTATATACATTTATCTTAAATTTAATACAGATTTTTCTAACAGTATATATAAATACTAATCCTTGAGGTCCTTTAAAAATTTATCCATGATCATCCAGCAAGAAATATTTCTTGGGCATATGAATAACTTTACTTGTAATTATTGTTGGACTTAAAAAATCGCTGAATACCGAAATATGTTTAATTGTATATGCACTCCTTGACATACGCTGAAAAATGCTTGCATTAATTTATTATTATTATTGCACCATTAAGCCGTTTCCCTTTCGGGGTAGGCGTGAGTCACTCGGTGGGGAGGGGAGTAGTGTGAGGAAGAGGTTATAAAATTTTTATATTGATCTGGAATTCTCGTGTTATTTATTTAAATAACACGGTCACTCCGCAACACTGCTCCGACCCAGGTTACTGATCAATCTCTCTAGCAATCACCCCAAGATCCTCGCAAAGTCGTCATGTGAGGTTCCCCACTTGGGTCCATTAGTATCCAAGGTCTTTGTTTCAGGCGTCAT